>CM055268.1:60947824-61000954 GCA_029237695.1 Conchocele bisecta
TTGACAGCATTTCTGGTCCGCCATACGCGTATGAATATACTCGTATGTATGCACCGGTCAAAACATGACATAAACCAGATGTTATTTTGTACCTAAAACTTCTGCGATTTTTCATGGAAATATATTTTCTGTAAATTTCTCGGCAAATTCAGCATTTCCTATGAAAGCTTCGTCAACTTTAGACGTCATTTACAGAAAATGTAGTAAATTTTGTTAATATTTTTCATGAAATATCGGACATGTTCCTAGGTAGGTTAGACACCACCAAATAGTTTTACTATATAATTTAACCGAATGCCATCCAATAAGGCCAGTCTCTCCTACTTTCACTATTCGTATGGATGCTGTGGGACCCACTTGTACATGACCTGCAGCCAGTCTGTACTGGTTCTGCATGAACTAAACAATAGGTTCACTTACTCCTAAGAAAGAAAAATCCAACCTTGTCATATCCTCCAATATTGTGTACATTTTTTGGCCACGGAAACTCCGTTTACATCAAGTGACCAACAGGGTCAGTGTTTTCTTTTAAATGCTACAAATATGCTGAAAACTGGTGTTGAAGGCACCCCAAAATGTTCCTCAAGTGAAACTGGGTAGTAATGGATCAAGATTTGCAAGCAAACGGTGTCTGTGACCTCAAAACACCCGCACTATTTTTTTATACCGGACTACTTTTGCATACACCCTGGGCGGTTTCGCACCATTTGGTGTCTTCTAACCTATAAGTGTACCAGTCCCACTACAAATCATTCTACAATATTCACTATTCAAAAAGTAGCTTCTATTCCTGGATACAGTACCAAGTTTGGAGCAAATATCTCAAATGGTTGTCACACAGCAGCTGTGTAACTCCACCATGTGACTGTCCACATTCTGCCTTAATTTGAGCTACTACAGAACTATGGAGAATTTTAATAGATGATGAATTAAAAGCACATTATCTCCATACAATCACATAACATTACCCTAAATAGTGTTATAGCTAACCATTCTACATATACAGACTCATCACTGAAACTATACCAACATGTATGCCACTCTGGAATGGTCGACAGACAAAAGGGTACTGGCTTGGAACGGTCAGTCAAGAAATTTGCTTTATAACACAGGAGGAAAGGAAAGGAAAACAATGTTTTCTGAGTACTAGTGTCTTGGTACTATACCGATATGCGAAAACAATACACTTACGCCTAATTTTGGCAAATTTTGGAACAGCGTCGCGATGTCGCGCCACTTTCCATAACTTCTTAATTGTCCATCAGCAAGCCAATATCAATGAAAAAAAATGAAAAACACACTATAATCACTGTTTCGGTGTATATTTCTGTCACATTCCAAGCCCAATCACCTACAGGTAATTTGCATACACTGGTTTATTATATTTCACTAAATAAAGCTGAGAAATCAAGATTTTTAGAAGGGATTTTGAAGCCGATAACTGTCCGTCTGAGATACAAAAAGAACAAATATGTTGCATCGCGGAGTCCGCTCGATTATTCTTGTCGCAGTAACTTTAAATTATGTTCCCAGAGACATAGCTACAAGAAACATAAACTTCCAACTCAAATTCTACAAACAAACTATCTTCACATAGGGCCTAGGCACACCTTATAGGTTAGACACCACCAAATAGTTTTACTATATAATTTAACCGAATGCCATCCAATAAGGCCAGTCTCTCCTACTTTCACTATTCGTATGGATGCTGTGGGACCCACTTGTACATGACCTGCAGCCAGTCTGTACTGGTTCTGCATGAACTAAACAATAGGTTCACTTACTCCTAAGAAAGAAAAATCCAACCTTGTCATATCCTCCAATATTGTGTACATTTTTTGGCCACGGAAACTCCGTTTACATCAAGTGACCAACAGGGTCAGTGTTTTCTTTTAAAAGCTACAAATATGCTGAAAACTGGTGTTGAAGGCACCCCAAAATGTTCCTCAAGTGAAACTGGGTAGTAATGGATCAAGATTTGCAAGCAAACGGTGTCTGTGACCTCAAAACACCCGCACTATTTTTTTATACCGGACTACTTTTGCATACACCCTGGGCGGTTTCGCACCATTTGGTGTCTTCTAACCTAGGTACAAAATCACATGGCGTGTCTCAATTGGGATCGCAATAATCTTCCTTCGAATGTAAATAATGTAAATGCAGTTGTTTACAAGTTGTTTGTGTAAACTTACATTAACAATAAAACTAGACCAGGAACGGTGTTTAACGTGGAGTGCAGTTGTATTGCGCACCACATATCAATATCGTCCCCGCCCGTTTGTTTGTGTGTATGTTGGTTGGGCGGGGGTCGATTGTAAAACCATTAGGATATAGCCACTGGAAATACTCGACTCTGTTATAATTCCCGCGAAATGGTTCTTACAGCATCAGACTGCTCGGATGCCAGAGTAGTGCATTTCCGTCTGTATATGAACATGCGATATTTGTAACTTCGGACATCTGCGTAATTTCCTGAAATACGTTTACAGAATTAACAATATTTTCCGTAAATGGCTGTCAGAAGTTGACAAAATTTACAGAGTGCATGCGGAATTATATTACCGCATGTACTCTGAAAATTTCGTCACCTTTTGACTTTATTGTAATGACGTATTTAATGAAATTACGCAGATGTCCGATGGTACAAAATCACATGGCGTGTCTCATATGTATACGTTATGTTTTATACTTGTGTGGGTAATATGTGGCTGTGACTGGAGAAATGGGGCTTATGAGATTTGTGACCAGTGTAGTTCCTGATCAATATCACACCGCCTTGTAGAATGATAACGATCTTTAGTGCTGCTTGTTAGAAGCATGACGGGTGTTTCGTGCATGGAATGGTGAATAGTGCATATTCTGATCAGACTGTGCGGATGCACAGGCTGATCTGGATCTACACTGATCACACATAAGCCCCATTTCTCCAGTCACCGCCACATACAATTGTATGGGTAATGTATAATAATACATCAGTGGCTTAAAGACGGACAGTGTAGGCTCTGGAGACTGCACGGGGGTGGGGGTAGGCTAAACTGGAGCTAAGATGGGTGCGACGGACTGATCTGGGGCTACGCTACTTGCAATAGTTTGATCTTCAGCTACACTGGTTTCAACTGTCATGAGGTGTTTTTGTCCGGACGTTTTTCGTTACATTACATAATGATTTATTATGTCTGAGAGGTTTTTAAGCCACATTTATATCACGGTTCGTCCGCTTGTACGAGGAGATATTCCGCGAGCTTTTGCGAGTGGATGATCGATCGTACATGCGGACGAACGTGATCTAACTGTGTTATCATATTCTCATGTCCATAAACTGCCCATGTGCTGCATGTAAATGCAGAAACAATACTTGAAAATGGATCAAAAATGTGATAACTATATTTATTTATAAACTGTGCTTTCGCAGTGTAATACCCGACTAAAATTCATAATACATAGTGTAGTGTAATAACTATAGTAAACTGCACCTATAGAGAACACTTCTTGCTGATCAGTACAGCTTAAAATGGCATGATGCCCTGGTTATGCAATTACAGAATACCCTAATATGCGTATTATTATTTAAACCTGTTGATGATTTCATACGAAACTTGGAATAGCGTCGTTTCTCATGAAACATGTGAACTCGTTTAATAAATATCGTATGAAATCATCACTTATATAAAATCCTCTGTTTTATTCCTATTCAATATTCAGAATGGTTTAATATACACTGAAATTAAAACATTAATCACGATAACGCCGAATATATTATAGAGATCTCCCGCAGTATTGCCTTGTTTATTTACTTCAAATGTGTGTGTTGTTGTGCTACGGTGGTAATAAATCATGTAGCCATATCAGTTTGTTATGTGAGACGACTACTTCAATTGTTTAACGGTCAAGGTGTTCCACTATCTCTGCATTTCAGTCGGTATGTCTTAACCCTTTTAAACCATACATACCATAAATGAAGCATTTGCAAACACTGTAGATCCAGATGAGATGCTCGTAACGAGCCATCTCATCTGGAACTACAGTGTTTGTCATTATGTTTAAGATTGAAACAATACTTCTGTTTTAATTAAGGGAAATAATAGTCTAAAATTGATAATGGACCGTACCATTTTTATATATTTAGGGGTGAGGGGGCTAATGCCAAGTGTAGTGTGTCAGATGAAATCCCAGATATTCAATGAGTGTTATAATGTTTTGGACGATAAGGTCTGTATCAACGAACGGGCTGCTATATCCATTTTATTTGATCAAGGGGTGGGTTGTGGTTTAGTGGTTACTGCACCGGAGTGGGTGACAGGTGGGAGCATGTGATGGGTAATTTAACGATCGGGATACATCCTTACCGGACTCCCGACCGGAGACCTGGTTTGACCTTCATGTACGTCTTTGGCGTTCTTGTATGTTGAATCTAGTTATACCCCTTATATGAGTAATATGATTATTCGTAATCCTATTACTTTTAGGGGAAGGTGCCTAATGGCTTTGTTGTGGTATGGGCCTGGTACCAGGTCAGGTTATTCAAAGTTCAGGTTGGACATATTAATATTCCGTTCTGATTTTGGGATGTTCCCCCAATGCAGCAGGTTGAATACGGGATCGAACCCGTTGGCCCGGCCTTAAATGACATTAGCTGTTGATAGGCCGTTAAACACCCCCACTACCAACAGCAATATATTATTTCCCAGATATCCAGTATGAGGGTTATAACTATATGGACATCAATGTCTGTACGTATCAACGAACGGGCTACTATATCCATTTTATTTGATCAATGGGTGGGTTGTGGTCCAGTGGTTACTGCACTGGAATTCAATTCCTGAGATGTAGGTGTCCGTTTCACTAAACTTTGTACGACTAAAATGTTCGTAAGTGCAAATTTAGGATCGTCTGGAAATATCAATCGATGGATTTACATTTATTGAGCATAGGCTGCATATGCAGCCTATGCTCAATAAATGTAAATATATCACTTGTTTAACAGAAATCATTGTTATTGTGAAATTTACAGACTATCATAATCTTGCACTTAAGAACATTTTAGTTGTACGAAGTTTAGTGGAACGGGCCTCTGGATTCAGTCCCCGCACGAGGCAGGAAACAAATATACTTTCATAGTATTCCACCCCGCTAGAAGAGACTTGAAATGACTATATGGGCTTAGCTATTGCTGGGACGTTAAACCCGTTCACTTTAGTTGATCAAAATTCCTGACTTCGATGTTTTAGGAATATGGATATGAATTATTGAATACATGAATGGTTTTCGACAACAATTATCTGCGCAATACGACAACAGGTGAATATTAAAGCGTGGCAAAAACAACAATAAATCGCCTCTAAATACCTAATTATATGCTTTTAGAGGCGATTTTTGTTCCCATGGTAATTTTATTTCTTTAAATTCTCTGACTTTCTGCTGGTTTCTAAAAGCGCTCCCTCGCATTTAATTCCTTAAAAATGCAATATGTAGCCGGTTTACCGCCCCTGTCACGCTTTATTCACCTTTGAATTGGACCATGATTATTTTTTGTCCATAATACCCTTTATAGTTCGCCCTACTTTCTAAGCCAATCGCTGGGCAGCATTGTGCTCCATTTATCTCACATATTGCACCATTTAACCCAAATAAGTTATATATTACCAGATTTAATGACTACCTGCTCGACAGTAAATGGAAAATCAATACTCGGATGGGTCATTGCATTGTACATTTGGCTGAACTATAAATATGTTATTGTTTACATATTGAATTTTTTAGGAACTAACTGCTGCGGTCGCTAGCGCTCCCTCGCATTTAATTTCTTAAGATTCCAATATGTGAACAATAACTTATAATAATGGGAGTGCGGCTGTATGCGGTTGTCACTGGAGAAATGGGGCTTATGGGATTTCTGACCAGTGTACTGAGCTCTTGATCAAATAGCACACTCCGGTCACCTGATAATGATCTATATTGATTGTCAGAAGCATGACGCGTGTTTCATTGATGGAATGACGAACAGTGCAGATCCTGATCAGACTGTGCGGATGCACAGGCTGATCTGGGTCTACACTGGTCGCAAAACCCATAAGCCCCATTTCTCCAGTCACAACCACATATACAGAAAGAAAGAAGGAAACACGATTATGCGACAAGGGAGGTAATATGTTGATGTGACTGGATAAATTGGGCTTTTAGGATTTACAATCAGCGTAGCTCCTGATGAAATAGCACACCTATAGTAGCCTGGTATTGCTTGTTAGAAACAGGACGGGTGGTTCATGTCTGGAGTGGCGAACGGTGCAGGGGTCCATTTCACTAAACTTCGTACGACTAAATTGTTCGTAAGTGCAAAATTATGATGGTCTGTAAATTTCACATTAAAAATGTTTTCTTGTAAACAATTATTGGATTTACATTTATTGAGCGTAGGCCGGATATCCATCAATTGAAATTTCCAGGCGATCCTAAATTTGCACTTACGAAGATTTTAGTCGTACGAAGTTTAGTGAAACAGCCTTCAGATCCTGGGGGCCGTTTCACTAAACTTCGTAACACTAAACTCTTCGTATGTGCAAACTTATGATAATCTGTAAATTTCACATTAACAATGATTTCTTGTAAACAATTAATGGATTTACATTTATTGAGCATAGGCTGCATATGCAGCCTATGCTCAATAAATGTAAATCCATCAATTGAAGTATCCAGACGATCCTAAATTTGCACTTACGAACATTTAAATCGTACGAAGTTTAGTGTAACGGCCCCCTGATCAGACTGTGGATGCCGATATTGAACTGCATCTACACTGGTCGCAAACCACATAACTAGTACTACTGTCGCCCGCGAGCGATATCGTATGTATATATAATTATTTCATATAATGAGTTGAATCTGGTTGTAGCCCATATGTGAGTATTACGATTATTCGTAATCCTATTTTAGGGGAAGGGGCCAAGTGACTTGGTGTGGTATGGACCTAGAACCAGGTCAGGTTATTCTAATTTCGGGGCTGAATATATTTTTCTCGATGTAAATATTCCGTTCTGATTTTGGGAATTCCCCTCAATGCAGCAGGTTAAAACGGGATCGAACTCGTTTGCCCGGCCTTACATGACCGTAGCTGTTGATAGGCCGTTAAACACCAATAAACAAACAAACACAATGAGCTTTGGCAGTGTATTAAAAGCACATAAGCCCCATTTCTCCAATCACAGCCACATTTCAGAGCCTGGCTCAATTAATATGATAAAACAAGATAACCTGCTTACTGGGAGCCAACAACCGCTCGGTGACTGACCAGCGCGGTGTTTCTACTACGTCATATATAGAATCATTGACGAGCCGGGTGCAACGAAATCGACATAATTACATGTCGATGTTTTCTCAGCATAGTGCTGATGCATGTAATATTGTGTTGTATTTTTCTGAAATGCATTTTATATGAGCATGTATAAATATCGTCTCTCGTAATTCTATACGGAATGGTAGTTGTTATTTGCAATATTGCGTTTGTAGCGCCTGCTTTAGCAGAAGTCGCTATGATAGTCGCCGCTTTTTCCGTCGTCGTCGTCGTCCGCGTCGTCGTCGTCCGAAATGTCAAACAGTTTGTACAAGCTTCGTCATCATGGTATAACTTTAATATTAGTTAACGGATTGCTTCAATATGTGGACACTTGATACATGTGAGCATTTGGAACAGACTCATGCCGCCATTAACATTACCTTGAACGTTTTGACCTTCACGTGGTTGTGGCAACAATTAGCCGTGTTTTTATGTCAAACAGTTTCTTCAACCTTGACCTTGTTTTAAGCATGTACTTCTCTGACGGATTTTGTGATACTTACTGTAGCATATGCCCGTGATGGACAATTGCCTCGGCAGGCGCGACACCGCTTCCGTGGCGGAATTCTTGTATATACATTCTTTCTGTGTGCACAAATGGTAAGACGTATATAAAGAATTATCTAAACTGATAGTTTAACTGACAATGTTAATATAGGGTTAACTGTATTGTAATTTTGAAATTTGCGGCGTATATCAGAAAATGATAGGTCGGAAAATCTGTTTAATGGCGACGCGCTAGCGGAGCCATTAAACACCTATTTCTAATGCACTACTTTACTGTTTTGCAAACTTTATCGAGTCTAGTTGAAAATCGTACCGGATTACAAGCTCGTTGAGCAGGTCATATCGGACGGATCACACAAATAAAACTTTCTAATATTCGGATCAGAGTGTGGATGCTGATACTTAATTGCATCTACACTATAGTCGCAAAACACATAACTATTACCACTGTCGCCCGCGAGCGATATCGTATGTATATATAATTATTTCATATAATGAGTTTTGGCAGTGTATTAAAAACACATAAGCCCCATTTCTCCAATCACAGCCACATTGCAGAGCCTGGCTCAATTAATATGATAAAACAAGATAACCTGTTTATTGGGAGCCAACAACCGCTCGGTGACGGACCAGCACGGTGTTTCTACTGCGTCATATGTTGAATAATTGACGAGCCGGGTGCAACGAAATCGACATTTTATGTTATAACTATGTTTTCTGAGCATAGTGCTGATGCTTGTACTATTGTGTTGTATTGTTCTGAAATGCGTTTTATATGAGCATGTATAATTATCGTCTCTCGTAAATCTATACGGAATGGTAGTTGTTATTTGCAATATTGTTTTTGTCGCGCCTGCTTTAGCAGAAGTCGCTACTATAGTCGTCGTCGTCGTCCGCGTCGTCGTCTTCCGAAATGTCTAAAACTTTGTACAAGCTTCGTCATCATGGTATACCTTTAATATTACTTGACGGAGTGCTTTAACATGTGAACACTTGATACATGTGATCATTTGGAACACACTCATGCCGCAATTACCACGACCTTTACCTTTCTTACCTTCACATTTTGGCGGAAACACTTAGCCATTTTGTTGCGTCAAAAAATGTGTACAAGTTTCTTCACCATCGTATAACATTAAAATTACTTGATGGATTGCTTCAATGTTTGGACACGTGTTACATGTGAGCATTTTGGAACACACTCATGCATTAACAGGGATTCCGCTGGGGAAAATAAAAAAAACGCCACTTAAAAAAAAAAATAATATATATATTATTTTCTTTGAAGTGGCGATTTTTTTCGAAAATTGTAATTTTTATCGCCAATTGTTTATTTTTATCGCCAATTGCGAAAGTGGCGATCGCCAGCGGAATCCCTGCATTAACATGGCCTTGACCTTTTTTGCCTTCACAGTTATGCGGAAACACTTAGCATTTTATTTTGCGTCAACAAGTTGGTACAAGTTTCTTCATCATGATATAACGTTAATATTACTTACAGACTGCTTCAATATTTGAACACTTGATACATGTGGACATTTGGAACACACTCATTCCCCGAATAACATGACCTTGACCTTTTGTACCTTCACATTTTTTGCGTCAAAAAGTGTGTACAGGTTTCTTCATCACCGTATAACATTAATATTACTTGATGGATATTTTTTATTTGGACACTTGTTACATGTAAGCATTTGGAACAGACTCATGCCGCCATTAACATGACCTTGAACGTTTTGATCTTCACATGGTTGTGGCAACAATTAGCCTTGTTTTTATGATAAACAGTTTCTTCAACCTTGACCTATTTCGTGTATTAAGCATGTACTTCTCTGACGGATTTTGTGATACTTACTGTAGCATATGCCCGTGATGGACAATTGCCTCGGCAGGCGCGACACCGCTCCGTGGCGGAATTCTTGTATATACATTCTTTCTGTGTGCACAAATGGTAAGACGTATATAAAGAATTATATAAACTGATAGTTTAACTGACAATGTTAATATAGGGTTAACTGTATTGTAATTTTGAAATTTGCGGCGCATAATTTTTATCAGAAAATGATAGGTCGGAAAATCTGTTTGATTAAACATGTTTTCCGACCTATCATTTTCTGATATACGCCGCAAATTTCAAAATTACAATTCGGTTAACCTATTTCTAATGCACTCCTTTACTGTTTTGCAAACTTTATCGAGTCTAGTTGAAAATCGTACCGGATTGCAAACTCGTTGAGCAGGTCATACCGGACGGATCACACAAATAATATTTTCTATGAAGAAAATAGTTCCAATACAATTACAAGATATTAGCAATGTTTGCATGAATGTATATACGTTATGTTTCTGATTTCATTATTTTTCAATAATAAAATTAATAAATTTAGAATTATAATTGCCTTATTTACTACTTTGCGCTTTTTATGTCACTCCATTGCGATCTCTTTGTAACAATATATCAAACTTCCTGATGTTGATACATATTGTGATAACTGGTCTAATCATTCATGATATACTACCATTTGAGAGTCAAGATTACACAGAATACATACTTTCTGTTTGTGTGAACGATCTATTAATGCCAAAAAATATGAAACGTGATCAACGGTGAGATATTTGCAAAAATAATTCGCCGTACGCTTCGGACCATGCAACATTCGGACCAGGTCACCAGGATTTTTCGGATCAGGACGTTTCAGACGCAAGCCAACTGTGTCTTTGGCAATAATACCAGAATACCACTTGGGACATTGTATGTGAGTTACCTCATGTTTTGGTCGGTCATTATGTGGCAGCGTAAATTGACCAATCTCAAACTTAGTATTGGCTTAGGAATACATATCGAAATAAATTGCGACATTCATTCGTTCATTAGAGTGCATTAGAATATAAGTATGTAACGTAGCGTTGTTGCGATCACCATCTGAATTGCACCTATGGAACGTCTCTAAGACGATAGTTCTGCATTCATACTTTTATTAACACGCAATCGAAATCTTTTTTTTTTGTGATTTTTTTTCGAAAATTGTAATTTTTTTAAGACCTCGTCCAGTATTCTCGCGACTTTTTCCAAGTTTATTGCCTCGATTAATTCCTTATAATTCCAGCAGTTGAAATAAATTCATCAGGAAAATGTGTTTATTTTCCGTTTTCTTAAGAATTATTTTAACTGCGCCTCACGGTTACGGAAAGTAGTTCGGCATGGGGGTTTACCGGAATATAAATTTTGGACAGAGACTTGCTACGGGCCAATCAAATGTTAGGGAATTGTGTAAATATTTTTGTGCTGGAATTATTCGAAATTAACCTAGATCTCAGAGTCCCGGGTTACCAGCCGTGCCCAGACTATCAAACGGCACCCCGAGGCGACCCGGCGTGGGTCCAAACCTTAGAACCAACCCAACCCGAGTGTATTCCGCTAAGTGAGCGATTGTACACTGACTAGAAATCCCCAACAGACGGCCTTATATAGTCTACGGATGACATTTAATGATGTGGCTTGTCTAAATATGATTACGCACCCAGTAATACTTGATTTAAAACACGAGGAACGGGCCATATAGGTTTCATTGATCAAGGCTGAACGCCGATCGGAACACTGTGACAATGGAAACTTCCCCGAAAGTCCCAGGTTCAATAGCGAATCGATTCGATTAAATGTAATCTGCGGAACGGTCAGAAATTTATCATCTACCATTGTACCAGGTATCGATCTAATTGGATTCGATATCGAATTAGGTCGGCGATCTCTAAATGGGTCAAGCTGGCCTACTTACAAGTACCGTCAGGTGGGGGAAATGTGCTCCTATCGCGTTGGCGATTAATGTAGTCCCAGATCAGCCTGCGCATCCGCGCAGGCTGATCAGGGACTACATTAATCGCTTTTCAGTCGATGTATAATTATTACTATCGCCAACTCGCATTACATGTATATATAAAAAATACATAAATGGGGTTTCGCAATGTAATGTCAACACTCATAATGCACTAATGTAGCCATTTTCATATGAGACACGCCATGTGATTTTGTACCTTCGGACATCTGCGTAATTTCATTAAATACGTTTACAAAAATTACAATATCTTTCATAAATAAATCTCAAAAGTTGACAAAATTTTCAGAGTACATGCGGAATATGATGTACGCCACTCGTTCCGCCGCTCAACGTTATTGCGCTTCTAAAGTCGCGCAATTTCACACGCTGCAGAACTTGTGCATAATATCCAAATAAAAATCAAATAACCTATAAATATTAATTTTTCTCTCCGATAAAATCTCCCATAAATAACTTCACTGGTCGCAAAATTTGAGATACGACATATGATTTTGTTCTTTCGAACATCTGCGTACTTTTATGAAATACGATTACAAAATTAAATGGCGTCAAAAGTTGACAAAATTTAAGAGTACATGTACAAATTCCGCATGTATTTAATGAAATTACGCGATGTCCGAAGACTCACACGCCGTGTCACAAATGTATTGAGGTGCCATGTTTGTTCGCCAGTGTCCTTGGTGGTCAGTCAGGGTGGTCGATGATAAGCCATGACGTTGTACGGGAGCCCATTTCTGTGACACCGCCTTATATGTGCAGCCGGTTGAGGAAATGGACCTTACGAGGCCATTTGTAGCAATTGTAGACCCTGATCATCTTGGACTTGCACAAAGTGTGATTATTATAACAATGGGGTTTTCGCCACGTTCTAAAAGTTCTTTTTTTTCTGACAACGATAAATGTACTCCAGTGTCGACTGTATGGCGAAGAGCGTAGATCCTGATCAGACTGCGCGGATGCGCAGGCTGATCTGTGGCTACACTGGTCGTGCGCATAAGGTGTATTTTGTCAGCCGGCATCACATATATGGCCATTTCTATTAAAAAGGAGCCATCTTAGATTGAATGTGACTGTACAGGCTTGGAGTTATCATATATTGTAATATAATAATATTGGGTGTGTTGACATGTATTTATAACATATTGCATAGTGTCCTTTAATTTTTCTTATTGGCTGAGCTTGTCTCAATTTTAAGGTATTAGGTCATAGATAGATACACTTGGTTTCAATGATAATTGCTTCATAAGAGTGACGTGATGTATAAATATAGCATATCCGAGTATTGTCTTGTTACTGTATACTATATGGAGCACTGATGTGCCATCTCCGCCATCTTTGTATGTACAAGCCATTGTACAGTTTCACCACTTCGTGCGTTTGACACATACAACACATAATATGACAGCAAACCAAATAAAAGTTGGTGCAATACATAATAGACAGACATCACAACAGCAAGCTATACATATTATGCCAGCAAAATATACAAAAGACGAGATATCTGAGCATTTCTCCCATCAATCTCAAAATAAAGTTTCATGTGTAAACTTTTCAATCTGGTGTACAGCCTACGTTAGTGTACACGTTGCCCATATTTCCCCATGTTAAATCCCCATAGACATCTTCACGGAGTGAAGATGTCTATGGGGATTTAACATGGGGAAATTATATGTAAAGCCATATGTACTCGAATAGTAGGTGAGTAGACACAAGGGACAATACACTCAGGTAACTGCTTCATTTCACATTTCACTGGATTTGATAGCTAATAACAGAATACATTAGTGGGTATATATGGTATGTGTTGTGTGGTTGGCCAGGTAAAACTTGGCCACATCATGTGCCGTATAGAATACAGTAACGAGGCAGTATTCACATATATGTTATACATATTCCATCACATTTACGAAGCAATTATCTTTGAATCAAACGATGATCAGGTATAGAACGGGTCCTTAACCGGGGAGCATCAATCGGTCATATCCAACTTTCGCGGCCACCTTACCTGGACAAAATCCATAGTGACCACATGGTCAATTTCAGCTGACCAATACGTGATGGTCAGTCGGCAATTTCCGTGATATCGGCTTTTTACAGGTGTCACGTGATGTATGCAATTTTATCGATATGTAAATCGATAATCCATGTACATGTAGTGTGGCGAGACCACCATTGGTGCGTACGCACCCCCCTAAATTCGCCGAGGTCCGCTATTTTTCAAACAGTAATCTCAACCAATCTTGAAATGCATTAATATACAGGTAATTTGAATGAAAATATCACAATTTACCACCGTTGAAATCCGAATTTAAATGACTTAAAATGCAGGATAGTGCATTTCATGCCATCTAGGTTTAAAAAAGTTCCGGGGGAGCATGCCCCCGGATCCCCCTAGTGTACTCGCTCCACTACATGTGGCTCGCCCCTGACGCACCCCCCAATAGAAAATCCTGCTTACGGGCCTGCTTTGTACAAATAAAGTTCAAGGAAGTTTAGTTTGCAGTAAATAATTCGCGATGATTCTGCTTAATTCTCTGTAAATACAAACAACACATTTCCATTTATTGACAATTTTATAATTTGTGACACTTTCACCAATACTAGTTTCGATAATCGGTGGAAATTCGTTAATGTTGACGTAAAATCGAGAGAAAACATGCAACGATACAAATAGTTACAACCAGCGTAAGTAATTTTGTAAACGAACGTAGTCTGACCAAGATTTATAATTCCCGTGTATGTAAAAAGGGAATTACGTTAATTATTTCTAACCATGTCAAATAAATATGAAATTATATTAAGTATTGCAATTTGCAATTATGTCAAAGATAATCAAATAAGACAAAGTATATGCTGAAATTACAAATCAGTAGAACATGTTTGCCGTACTGCTGATTTAAGAGAACACTTTTTATTAGGGTCTCATACTTTAACGTTGGAATTACAAAGTTATTCACAAAAATAACATTAATAATATGTCAGTTGCTATATGTGTATACTATGATCAGACTGCGCCGATGTATACCTTATATGCGTGTATGCTATTTTCTAATCGATTTTTAAAATGTGTTCGTGTATGAGTCTGATCGGGGTTTACTCTGTTCATTAATCATTATGTAGCCTGCACTATAGGTAAATAATTACAGATGACCGATGTACTCGTTATATATATTCTCAGACTGGCGAACCTTTTTAACTTAATATTTCGGGCAATATACATGGAGCTTCAAGGAGGTTTAGTTTAGTTTGCAGTAAATAATTCGCGATGATTCTGCTTAATTCCCTGGAAATAAAAACAACACATTTCAATTTATTGACAATTATATAATTTGTGACACTTTCACCAATAATAGTTTCGATAATCGGTACAAATCTCGTTACTATTGCCATCAAATCAAGAGAAAACATACAACGATACCAACATTGTAAGTCGTAAAACTTTTAAACCGTACTAGCTACCCACCTGAAACTTGGTATGTAGCTTCGTTATGATGAATAGATGCGCAAAGTTTATTTTGATTTTTTATTCGACCCCGGGGTCATAGATTATCGCCCCCTTTTCGCCCCCTTTTCGACTTATTTTGTCTTGTAAACTCGTACACTTTTAACCCGTAATAGCTACAGACCTGAAACTTGGTATACATATATATAAACGATATATATGTATAAGGCCATAAAACAAGTTCTTTGGTTTTCAGATATCGCTGCGCCAGAAAAATCCCTGCACGTCGAGAATTTTATCATCATGGAGAAATAACATTTTACTTTCAATTCACCGCATGATCACGCCCATGCAACAATATGTTAAATCCAATCATGTTTGACGAAAATCTGGTGATGTTTCACGTCTAAAGATGTTATAGTAACTTTATAGAACATACATGTACATATGCATCTGGCGACTTGAAAACATCAGAGACAAATATCTGAAACAAAAAGACACATGTGTATATTAAAGTTAGGTAAAGGTTAAATAAAGCTATTTAATCCATGTCTCTCAGAAATAAATCGTTGTCAAGAACGAAGAGGCAGGGGTCATGCCCCCCCCCCCTCCCCCCCCCCCCCATCCCCCCCCCCCCCCCCCCGCCACCCACACACGGAAAGAAAATATTACGAGTATTTATTATTAAATCTAAAAAATACTTATAAATATAGCAGATTCTGATGACATGGCTCGTTATGAGAGGGTCACCTGTGTCTACACGGCTATGTTGAAACTTTCGAATTAACTGGGGTTAATCGAGTAAACCAGTTCAACTTCTAGTAAAGCTTATTTTCGAATGACAGATGTCGCAATCATATTTTTTTCAGTACTATTCTATCACACCGTTAAAGATAACTACGGCAATGTTGTGTTTGGAAAATGAGACACATTTCTGAAATAAAAATGATAAGTTGCATTGGGATTCGAACCCACACATTGATACTCCACTATATATATAATGGTGCAAATTCGAAATCTGGAAATAATAATAAATAAATTGATTTATTTGGAACCTCAATGTATACACAACTAGAAATTATGTTTCGTATGCACAACTAGAAATTATGTTTGTAAAACATGGATATGCCCCCATGGTACAATGGACTCTAACAAGAAAGTGTATGTCAAAAATGAAATATTTTAATTTACACAAATTTCAAAGTCATTTGAGAAAGTCCTACACACTTTTTGACGTAAGAAAATGGCTAATTGTTTCAGCACCATTTTGAAGGTCACAAATGTCATGTCATTGGTGATGTGATTGCATCACAAATATTCAGGTGAATGAACTGTCCAAATATTAAAGTAATCCTTTACGTAATATTGAAGATATTACATGTTGGCGAAACTCGATCTTACAAACTTTTCGAAGTAACAAAATGGCTAAGTGTTTCAGTGATAGATTGAAGGTGACAAATGTGAAGGTCGTGTTGATGTTGGCGCGGGTGTGTGACACATGTTCAGGTGATTCAAGTGTCCAAGTATTGAAGCAATGCGTTATCGTAATATTGACAATATTACATGTTGGAATAACTCTTATAAAAGTTTCGACGTAAATGTACACGGACGGACGTACGGGCGGAAGGACGTACGGAACATCAAGAGCAACGCAATATGCCCACATACTAATTAATACATCTTAGAATGTCCTACATATAAGCACAGAAGTCGATATTTATGCTGGAATCCCCTAAATGCAAACCCCTAATCAGTAATATCTACGTGACCGAGAACAGGGTTTCCTCCAGGAACAGTGAGATTATATTAAGAGTATCCATCATATGCACTGGTGTGGGGCAAGGATATTCCACCGAATGTCAGAATATGTCGTCAGAGGCTTTGCCGAGTTTCTGACGACATATTCTGATCACGAGGGTGGAATACCTTCTCTCACACCAATGCATATGATGGATACTTTTTCTCGCCCTATATGAATATTTGCGAATCTCAAAATATTGATCTGACCCAGAATAATACCCAACTTTTTATTTCGCTGAATTTATGCGACTTTTGATATGTCCAACGTGCTCGCCATGTCAACAAAACGTCAAAACTTTGTTTTAACCCACGAATTGGATGCTAATACCAGTTCAATGGATCGTTTACAAATTATTATTAAATTAATGTTCAATGTCATCACCATTCAGCCCTCGCGTGACTATGCGGATATCCTTATCTCAGGTCACCTGGTGGGCGAGAACAAATGAAAAAACATTTGCATATCCGTTGTTATATGAATAATATAGTGTAGCATTACAGGATCCGGATACGGATAGCAAAACATCTCATCGAATATTAATGGAAGAAATTATTTTTAGTTGAAATTAACATGAAAATAAGACACACTACACTTCTGTGTTATTTTCCATAGGTTATGTTCACGACCATGACTATTTGAAAAGCATGTTAACAAACACATACAGGAGTGTGTAAACATGTACAAACTGCTACGTGACATTTCGAAAATCTCATTCTTGCCACACTTTGTGGACTTTAAAGGCAAATGCCCACTCAGTAGGTACAACATGTTCTTTATATCAGAGACATCATCTAAGACATTTTCTGGCAAATTGAACATTCATTCACCATTAACCCACGTATTGATTGGCATTATTATACATTTTATATCCGACGTAAATTTCCACAATGATATCAGGGGCGATAACCGTGTTTCCCTAAAATGTTAATGGAAATTACTATTTATTCTCTGTATTTTATTTTTTGATGTGCAATGATCATACTTTATAATCTGTCGGAAATATTCTTTTTTCAGGTGGCGCATTTAATTAGTATAAATAATTAAAAAATATCATCCCTCATTTGCATATGAAAATAGTCTGATACCACCACGAGTCACTATCAGTACAATAAATATTACTAGATGAATTATATGTATAGCGTGCACTCGTAATTGTTAGAACTGGTTGAATAGTGACACAATTATACACTCATTTAATTCCTATAAAGAACAGTGTGTGCCTACTGAGTGGGCATGTACCTTTAAGGTAGTAGGTCATAGATAGATACACTTGGCTTCAGTGATAATTGCTTCATATGATGTGATATGGGAGGAAATAAAGAATTACTACTGTATACTATATGGTACATTGAGTTGCCATCTCCGCCTTCTTTGTATGTACAAGCCATCGTACAGTTTCACCACTTCGTGCGTTTGACACATACAGCAAATAATATGACAGTAAACCAAATACTATTTGGTGCAATACATCATAGACAGATATGACTACGGCATGCTATAAATATTATGCCAGCAAACTATACAAAAGACGAGATACCTGAGCATTTCTCACATCAATCTCAAAATAAATTTTGATGTGCAAACTGTTCAATCTGATGCACATCATATTGTTAGTGTACACGTTATACATAGGTAAAGCCATACTTACTCGCATATTGGGTGAGTAGACACCAGGGACAATACACTCAGGTAACTGCTTACATTTCACTGGATTTGATAGGTAATAACAGAGTACAATAGTGGGCATATATTGTATTTGTTGTGTGTTTTGCCAGGTAAAAGTGATACACGGTGCGAAATTATGTGTATGAGGCTATTTATAATGGTGGTTGATGTTGTTAAAAACACAGGCACAAACCTGTCCAGAAAACTGACATATTTTACAGTTTGGTGTAATATAATTGATAGGAGTCCGTTCTCTCGGGTTTTCTGCATGTGATTAGCTACATTATACCATATGTTCTACTTCACATTTTGCGCTTTGTGTCAAACGCCAGAAGAGGTGAAAGTGGCTGATGGCTTGAACACACAATATGCCGATTTCACCATTCCATGTGCCGTATAGGATACAGTGACGAGGCAGTGTTGACATATATGTTATACATATATTCCATCACATTTACGAAGCAATTATCTTCGAATCAAACGATGAGCATGTATAGAATGGGTCCTTAAGAAAGCTTTTGATCTGGTAGATTACACTTTTACTGCAAAAATTTAAAATCTATAAATTCAAAATAGCATCACTTAACTGATTGTCATCGTATTTAACTGACCGAAAGCAAAACGGTGGTATCTCTTCCGATTTCGCTAATGTCATAGCTGCTGTTCCTCAAGGATTAATTCTTAGACCAACGTGCTCTATTTCTTTTATTTATAAATGATTTGCCTTTATTAATTAACAATACAATACAATACAATACAACTGATACATGTATGTTTGCCAATTACGCAAAAAGTAATACATCAGGTAGCGATCCAGTTATCATCCATACTAATCTACAAGCAGATCTAAGTGCTATTGAGAATTGGTGACCAAAACAAAATGGTTATTAACGCAAACAAGACTACCATTATGATAATTAGCACCAGACAAAACTTGCAGCTGTATCTGACCTGAGATTAACTTTTTGTGAATCTGCTATTGAGTCTGTAGCTTATTTTAATGGGGTGGGAACCCGGAGGTCCCGGAGAAAAACGACAGACAAAACCGTCGGGACATAACTCAGAACAAATAACGCGAGACATTGGTTGTTGTTCAATCATCGTAGAGCTTCAAGACTTGGCACATGGGTAAATTCTTCAAACAAACTCAGTTTTATGATATCAATTCATATGCAAATATAAAATGGCAAAACCCCGTACATTAAGACCATAGGTAGTAAGGTGTATACCGATATAATTCATGTGTAAACTGTTAAAACAGTATATATTTAAAGCTACACTTTGTGTCAGTATTATAGCCTATCTAGAATATAGGCCAATATTTGAAGATGAAATCCTAAAAATAAATGATGCCAAAAAAACGAGGAGGCAACCTCCTCGTGCCTCAGTGTAGTTACGGCCCTAATCATATGAGACGCATGTCCCTTTAAATATCCGATAGCTAGTACAGTATATCCCTTTCCAATAACCAACTAATTTCACACACTTGTAAATGCGTCAATAAATTAACATAGATCCAATGACTTAGAACTACATAACACTATCCAGTGTTATTTTATGCGTCAGTCTACATGATAAATCAAATAAATACATGTATTAACCTAGCTTACATGTAAGTTAACCTAGCATGGGATGAATTTAATGGTGAGGATTTATATCATTACACACATTCAGTTGATGCCAGTTACTTCCCTTTATAAACAAACTTTGAAGGCGCAAATGTTTCAATTTGTATGACTTATTTTTGGCTCTTAATGCATGAAATAAACTATGTCAGTGAATATACCCTAAGGTCTGTTGTTGTATAGAAATATATATATAGATATCTTACATCGGAATAAACACCCTATCCACGCTGTTGAGTGTCAAAATAACCAGTCAGCTGTGGTTGGCAAGTGGGTGGGGTCACAGGGCTACTAACATAATTCCATTGTATTCAACTCAATCTGTATAGATAGAGTCTTATACTGCATGAATTCAAGTGGGTGGGGAATATTCAACATTACCTGTGGGTGGGGTAGGGGAAATACGGCCCAATTTGTTGTATTCAAATCAAAAGTTAGCTACCAGCCCAACTGTGTACCAAATTTTAATTTATACAGTAGGTTTATGACTGCAAAGGTAATTTAAATTGAAAATATTAACTTGGTACACGGGTGGTCTGGGTATTAAATTCATGAACGTAGTGAAGAAAATGTCAAGAAAATGCCAATTTCCGGTTTCATGACGTCACGCCACGCGGTGTCATGAAGTCATCGCATGATGTAAACTGATCAAAATTATATTTTTTAAAGAGATGAAATGTTGTATTTAACACGGGTAAAATTTATATATTTTTGAGAAAATTAAATTTTGGCAAAACCGGATGCGATTTCAGGGCCTTACCGCACCTTCCTCTTTGTAGACTAACGTAGTCTGACCAATATAATAAATGAATATTTATAATTCCCGTGTATACGTAAAAGGAAATTACGTTAATTATTTCTAAACATATCAAATAAAGATGAAATCATATTAAGTATTGCAAGTTGCAATTATCGCAAAGATAATCAAATAAGACAAAGTCTATGCTGAAATTACAAATCAGTATGTCAGTTGCTACAGGTGTATACTATGATCAGACTGCGCATATGCAGACCGTATATGCGTGTATGCTGTTTTCTAATCGATTTTTAAAATATGTGCGTGTATGAGTCTGATCTGGGCTTACACTGTTCATTAATCATTATGAAGCCTGCACTATAGTTATGCGGAGAAAACAACCACACAGTGTAACAATTAGTTAAATCACGTAAATAATTACAGATGACCGATGTACTCGATATATATATTCTCAGGCTAGCGAACATTTTTTAAGTTAAAGGTACATGCCCACGCAGTAGGCACAAAATGTTCTTTATAGGAATTAAATAAGTGTATAATTATGTCACTATTCCACCAGTTCTAAAAATTACGAGTGCCCGCTATACAAATATAATCATTTATTAATTATCAATTTACTGTTAGCGACGCGCGGCGGTAACAGTCTATTTTCATAATGTTACGACGACTTTCACATCACGGCTTGCGGTGCGCATGCGCAGTATACTACGCGCGCCAGTAGGCTTCCCAATATGTAAACAAGAATATCAACATGTCGAAACGTCCAGGACGGAAATTGTCTGAAACGGCTGTCGGCCAAAAAAAAGGTGAAATGTCTGAGGGACAGGCAGTACAGAGAGAGAGAGTGGTTAATATTGGCGACCAGATCACCAAATGGAAAGAGTTACGTGAAGATTTAGATTTGGACTCGAACAGAGATTGTTCTTCTGAACTTCCGATACTTCACTGCGCATGTCAAAGATGTGATATGATTAACCGTGTCACGTGACGCGTGTTGGTAAAAATAGCACTGAAAATACCCTTTCTGGTCGCGGCATATAAAATGCGATTTAACACCAATTAACACGCGCCGTAATTAAAAATAACTCGTTAGTAGGTAGACAAATGGCTCATATAAGGCATGACAGAAAATGAAAAGTAGTAGTACAGTGTAACCTGCTGCGTGGGCATGTACCTTTAATATCGGGCAATATTCATGTAGCCTAATGCAAAACAGCGATTGCAACCAGTGTATACCCAGATCAAGCTGCGCATCCGCACATTCTGAACGGGCTCTACACTGGTTGTACAAATATAGTTGAAGGTGTAGTTTGCAGTAAATAATTCGCGATAATTCTGCTTAATTCCCTGTAAATAAAATCAACACATTTCCATTTATTGACAATTTTATAATTTGTGACACTTTCAGCAATATTAGTTTCGATAATCGGTATAAATCCCGTTAATATTGCCCTGAAATCAAACATGCAACGATACAAATATTTACAACCAGTGTAAGTAATCTTGAAAACTAACGTAGTCTGACCAACACTTATAATTCGCACGTACATGTATAAAGGGAATTACATTAATTATGTTTAGCCAAATCAAACTAAGATGAAATAAGTTGCAATTATCGAGATAATCAAATGAGACAAAGTCTATGCTGAAATTACAAATCAGTAGAAAATGTTGGTTACTTTGTTCACTAATAATTTTACCGACAACACGGTCATGCCTTGGGCAACATATAAGCTTTTAGAGTGACCATAAGCAGGTGCCCGTTTCAACGAATATCACGGAAATTGCCGAAGATTTCCGTGATACGCTAATTGGAAAATGAAAACAGATGGTGTCATTATTATTATCTAAAAAGGACCAAAATAATATTAACTTAGAAACATAATTTGTATATCAATAGATAGAAAAATGAATGAGCTAATTGAACATACCTGTGAATTTTTTGTAACTATTATTATAAAAAGAGATTTTGCAATTTTCCCAACGAAAATCGAGAAGAAAAATCACAATTTGCTATATAAATCATATAAAAACTACCGACTATGTTTAAAGCTAAAAAGGACCAAAATATTTTTATTTTAAAAACACGATCGAAACATCATCATAAAGTACAATAATTGAAGTTTAAAATGTGACTTGTGCCTTTTCAATCGGTTGTGTAGTTTAAAAGTTACGTAAGAAATGGTAATAGTCTCCTATATAATTCCATATAAAAATCGCCGCTACTGATGCAGACTTTCTACAGGTAAGGTGGCCGCGAAAGTTGGATATGTTTACCGGCTTTTTAGTTCCAGTGTGTGTGTGTGTGTGTGCGTGCATGCGTGCATGCGTGCGTGCGTGTGTGTGTGCGTGTGCATTTATCACAGATTACACTTAATTACTATAATATGTACCACACTATACTGTGTACCGATTATATTCTAAATCAGTTGGGCGACACTTTCTTGTTGATTTTGTTCTCGTATGTGTCACCAACTCTGAGTAAATTGTACTACAGTACTACTTGTATTCAATTGTCCATCACGTCTGATTATATGTGGCTGTGACTGGAATAAAGGGGCTTATGGGTTTTGCGATCAGTGTAGATCCAGATCAGCCTGTGCCACCGCACAGGCTGGTCAGGATCTGCATTGTTCGCTATCCCATCAATTAACACCCGACATGCTTCTAACATGCAATATAGATCGCTATCAGACTACAGGATTGTGCAAAACGTAGCTAGACCGGTCACACATTCCATAATCCCCATTTTTCCAGACACATCC
Source organism: Conchocele bisecta (assembly GCA_029237695.1). Taxonomy (NCBI): domain Eukaryota; kingdom Metazoa; phylum Mollusca; class Bivalvia; order Lucinida; family Thyasiridae; genus Conchocele; species Conchocele bisecta. The sequence continues at coordinate 60,971,553 of CM055268.1, forward strand.
ACATATGACGTTTAATGTCATCTCATCCTAGCCATTTGACGTAGGCCTACATGATAGCATTACCTACATTAATATTTATAGCTAAGTTAATTTATAAGCCAGTGTGATATCGCACTATCAAATTATGTCCTTTTATAATAGCTGTTTGACGTATATAATAATATTATTATTATTATGTACAATGTTATGATTTACCATCCAACGTGATGTCCCACTTTGTACTTATAGCCCGTGAGCCAGATACCGAAACCCTCCCCCCCCTGTGGGATTTTTGCAGACATATTTTTCCTAAAACTACATTCAATTGCGAGTGTTATGCCGTATGTCTGCGCTCTGTAACCCGCTGGATGAACATATGCGCCATTTTGAAGTAGGTCACCCTCGGACTTTTTCCCATCTTCATAAATCACATTTTTAACTAAAAATTGACCAAATTATATCATTTTAATTACATAAAGTAGTATTTTTGCACTTTTTCAGAGATGTTGGACAATATGGAATCTAATAAGGTACACTTAAACAAAATCTGATAATCCAGAAGTCAAATTTTACGTGTTTGATTACCCCACCCACCCAATTTCAATGGTAAAATATACATGTTAATAACTTTATGCAAACGTGGTATTTTTCATATTATCAATGTTAATGTAAGCTAGGAGTGTCTATTAAACATATCCAATGCAAATACGCCCAATTTTTTTGTGTCTACTGCAAAATATACAAAGTGAAAAACAACACATTTTTACCATTCCCCACCCACATATTTATTAGTATTGTCTATGCAGACTGCAGATACTATTTGTCGAATGTTCGTCCGTCTGTACGCACGCTTCTTAGCTTCTTAAATATTAATTGACTGCATCGATTGGGAATAATGTACACATATATATAGTTCGAGGCATGTGATCATTATCGTCAACAGGAGTTAATATACGATAATAGTTATCCATTTGTACATAGACTTTCTTCTCCTTTTTTTACAATATTCAGTAATGGTGTTATATCGTGCATCAAATATGCCTGACGGAGGAAGAAAATCCTGAAAGCTAAAAACAATTTTTTTAAGATAAAATAATAAAACCATGTTTTGTTTTCACTTCGCTATCCGACATAAGATGAAACCATACATATAATGGGATGAAGTTGGATCTAATTTTGTTAATTATGCAATTTCAAAATGGCCGCCACATTGATAATTTTTATATATAGTATACAGCAATATATCGCTCGATATGATTGTGGAGATGGACATAATGGTCTATATCATTTGTAACTTCCTTATTATTATATTGAGGTGGCGGAGCAGCCTTATAATCTGGTGGAACATCTTATGTCGTGCTGATACATCCTTATACATGTAGTGTGATGCAACTGCCTTATATTGTGATGGAACATCATTATAGTAAGTGGTGGAACACATTATGTAGTGTGGTGAAACTGCCGTATAATGTGATGAAACTGCATTATAGTGTGACGAACTGCCTATGTGGTGGAACTGCCTTATTTTGTGAGGAAACATATGTATAATGTGATGGAGCATCATATATCGTGGTGGAACATCCTTTGAGATGGTGGAACATTCTTATATTGTAATGGAACTGCCGTATACTGCGTGATAACTGCCTTATAGTGTGGCTGAACATCCCTATATTATGATGAAACTGCCTTATAAGTGGTAGATAGAACGGTCTTATATTGTAATTAATTTGCCTTATATTGTCACTAAACACATTATTAACTGTGGTGGAACGTCCTTATGTGTGGTGGAACATCATTATATGGTGGTGAAGCCGCCTTATAATGTGGTGGCACTGCCATATAGCGTGACGACACTGTCTTATATGTGGTGGAAGCCTTATATTGTGACAAAATATCTTATATGGTGGTGTGTATCCTTTATATCGTGATGCAACATCATTATATAGTGGTGGAACTGTCTTATATTGTAATTAATTTGCCTTATAGTGTGGTGGAAGTGCCTTATATTGTTATGAAACACACCTTATAATGTGGTGTAAACATCCTTATAGTGTGGTGGAACATCATTATCTTGTGGTGAAACCGCCTTATAATGTGGTGGCACTGCCGTATATTGTGACGAAAATGTATTATAGTGTGGTGAAACTGTCTTATAGTGTGAGGAAACATAATATTCTGTGGTGGAGCATCCTTATATTGTGATGGAACAGCCTTATATTGTGACGGAACATCCCTATAGTGTGACGGAACATCCTTATATTGCGATGGAACTGTATTATAATGTGTTGGAACTGCATTATAGTGTGGTGGTACATCCTTATATTGTGGTGAACTGTCTTACAGTGCAAGTAATGTTCCTGATATTGTGATGGAACATCTTTATAAGTGGTGAAACTGCCTTATAATGTGTTTTATCTGCCTTATATTGTGATGAAACTGCTTTATGTGGTGGCACTGCCTTATAGTTTGAATAAACATATTTATATCGTGGTAGAACTGCACTATAGTGTGATTAAACAGTATTATGTTGTGATGGAGCATCCGTATATTGTGGTGGAACACCCTCATATCGTGATGGAACAAGCTTATGTTGTGATGGAAAAGGCTTGTAGTGTGATGTAACATCCGTATAGTGTAATGGAACATCCTTATATTGTACCGGAACGTCTTATATGTGGTGGAACATCACTACACTGTGGTGGAACGTTACATTGTGGCAGAACATCTTTATATCTGATTGATATAAAAGTGTGATGCTCCATGCAAGTCTTAATTTAGTTAGATCAAACATGACGCAAGAGACCCTAACATTTTATCACATGTTTGTACTGCTACACGTCGATACTCTATGGAGATACATCTATCTTAACTTAACCATCATGATATCAATATAGCCCTCTCTTCAAATAGTAGTAGCTGCATCATTTATTTGGCCAGTGTGAATTATTTTATTGCATACATCCAAATAATGTAGCACGAGTGTAATCATCAAATTAAATGAAGTACAATATATGCCTCCTCACTTCATATACTGTACATTTAATTTAATATAACAATGGTGTTACTATTTATACACATAGCTGTGGTTTTGTTAACTAATCAATGTTGAATGATACAAATGCTAATAATCAACATAATTAACTGATAATAGACAGATTTCCCGGATTTACGTAATACCTTGATTTCATTTGCAACCATGAATCATCAATCTGTTCACTTACAAGTAACAGGGTCGTACTATTACCATATATTTCAGAGTATTAATAAGATTAAAAATGGTTCTGTAAGTATTAATTAGACAACTGGTGCAGACAGTGAAAAATTCTACTACTATGCGAACCTAATTTGATTTGCAATTGTCACTACACATGCCTGATGATCATATACATGATTCACATGTATACTGTATTTAAATGTTATTAATACTACCTAATGGTGACTATTGTGATTGTCACTGATTGTGTCAATCAATCAACCAATATAAATAGATTCTTTCATCATCACAACAGTCAGCAAATGTTTTAAACATGTTTTTGTGCATTTTTATACAATTTGAATTGCTGAGAAAAACATGATTTTTTATTGTGATTTATGAAAATAAACATATTAGGCGGCCATTTTGAATGTATAACAACATTATTGTATCATGGAACATGACTGTGAATGCTAAGCAAACTATATTTAGGTCAATTTGTATTATAATATATAACCATTGCGTGTTTTATAGCATCTTCGAAATTCCAGACAGTAGTAAATATGTAGTTTATGCGGCCATTTTAAAATATTTTGAGAGTTATGATATTTAAAGGGATTACATGTTCCTTTCACAGGTATATAATAAGTAATGCAATGAAAAATAAGTGCATTTTAACATCATTACAGTTTTGTATAGTTCTCAATAATAGTTATATTGAAAATAATGTTGAAAAATGCCAATTTTGGCGGCCATTTTGGAAATTATTGGTATAGTATGATGTAATGATGTATAATGTCCATTGTATACCATTCAGTAACCAATTTGGCAAAACAATCGTAGCTATTTACAGGGTTTGTACTTGCCTAAATATCAATTAACAGTCATAATATAAACGGCTCAAAATGGCATGGCGGCCATCTTGGAAAATGGCCGCCATTTGTTCATCCAGCGGCTTTTTGAGCGCAGACATTCAGGAATAATAGACAATAGGCTACTGAATCTGAAAATCATAGTCACCAAAAATCCCACAGGGTGGGGAGGGGGGGTTATTGGTGGCTCAAGGTCTATTAGTACAACTGTCGCGAAAACGACAGACGCTTGGGCCGAAGTACCGAGACCACCAAATGCAGACGCGTTTGATGCGCCATATTTCATAAAAATCCGTTACATAATAAGGACAAAATAAAAGAATACGTACTTTGAATCGGAAGGCTTCTGGAAGTTTCAGTACGTGTTGTTGTTGTTGTAACCACGTGATCATACACCTTGATAATGTTCTAGTATTGTATGCGAACCTTATTGGTTTCTGTTGAAAGTGTGCTCATGACCATATATGGCTGTGACTGGAGAACTCAGTATTATGGGGTTCGCGGCCAGTGTAGATACAGATCAGCCTGTGCATCCGCACAGTCTGATGAGGATTTGCACTGTTCGCCATTTCATCAATGAACACACGCCATGTTTCTAACAAACAAAATAGATCGTACACGCACAGAGTGACCAATGTACATGAAGAATACTCTCCAAGAAGAAGACACGGTACCTGGCCTTACATACACGGCCCTGTTTACACCCGTGCCTGATCAGTTAGAACATTCATTTTATGGCGACGAGTACGAAATATATAATGTATGCCCTGTACTAATACATAGTCATTAACATAAAAAGTGAAACACCTCTAAACCGGACACCCTGCGAGGTCCCCAGGGTGTCCGGCTTGGAGAGGTTTCATTGTAAATCAGGCATTTGATCATTCCAAGCCATAGTTGTGTGCTATGCGATCACGATCAGGCATTATCACCTGAGATAAATGACCAAGAAACTCATAGAGAGGTTCCACTGTATCAACAAACCGGTAAATCCGTAGCGCAACCTCCATTAAATTAAACTCCGCATGGGCTCTGATTTTTGTGTCAATGTTTGACGTCATTTAGGGAAGATACGACTGGTTTTCGAAATCAATATCGACGAATACGATGATGAGACAGGGGAGATAATTACCTAGCGAGATGAAAGTACATTGTGTAATTATTATTAATGCGGTTATTATGTAAATGTCACTCAGTTATAAATAATATACATCGTAATTGTTTGGATATTGTCAGCAGTCAACAAACTTAACTTTTCAAATGCACAGTAGAAGTTAAGTCGTGATCAAAGTATCGCGTAGAATAATGTATTCGTCAGCCGTGTTCGCTGTCTTCGCGACTTACGTTCTACTTTACTCCTCTGTCCGAGCGAATTTTGTACCGTATATTCAAACCAACACGGCTCTCGATGGCGAACTATTGAAAGTTAGCGATGTCGGGACATTTGATGGACTTTCCGCGCTATCGTGTGCTGGGAAATGTAGTTCGGAGTCGACGGCGTCATGTCGGTCTTTCCTGTATAACACACAGACGGGCCGCTGTAATATTTACGACGCCGTACATGCCGACGGTCCTGAAGGAACGACGGTGGATCCGTGGGACTATTATACGGTCCGGTCATCTCCGTCGGCGGATATCAACACAAATGGTAAAACGTGATTCGAAATGAAGGGTCAGTGGAATAAGGGGGTTAACTCGGTCACGTTGTCACACGGCACTGGCTCGATGACCTTGCATGTCGGGACAGGTCACGTTGGAGGAAACGATGGAATTATGGGGGCTAACTCGGTCACGTTCGAGGAATCAATGTAATTAGGGGACTATCTCTGTCACGTTCGAGGAATCAATTTAATTAGGGGGTTAGTTCTGTCACGTTCGAGGAATCAATGTAAGTAGGGTACTAGCTCTGTCACGTTGGAGGAATCAATGTAATTAGGAGACTGGCTTTGTCACGTTGGAGGAATCAATGTAATTAGGGGGCTAGCTCTGTCACGTTAGAGGAATCAATACCATTAGGGGAATAGCTCTGTCTGTCATGTTGGAGGAATCAATACAATTAGAGGACTAGCTCTGTCTGTCACATTGGAGGAATCAATACAATTAGGGGGCTAGCTCTGTCACGTTGGAGGAATCAATACAATTAGGGGGCTAGCTCTGTCACGTTGGATGAATCAATACAATTAGGGGACTCACTATGTCACGTTGGAGGAATCGATACAATTAGGGGACTAGCTCTTTCACGTTGGATGAATCAATACAATTAGGGGACTGGCTCTGTCACGTCGGAGGAATCGATACAATTAGGAGGCTAATCCCTTTATTTCAATCAAGTTTCCCGGATGAGAATTTTTCTTCCGAGCGTCGCAGCCAGCGTCTGTATTTTAATACGGTGAATTGTTTCCGTGATACGGTGCAAACAATGGGTATATATTTCTTCCAGTGATCCCCACCAGTGTTGGTATTGTGATACGGTGTAGGTTCCGTGATACGTGCAGACACGCTTTTATTATATGAGACACGCCATGTGATTTTGTACCTTCGGACATCTGCGTAATTTCATGAAATACATTTACAAAATGTATTATTTTCCGTAAATAGCGTCAGAAGTTGACAAAATTTTCAGAGTGCATGCGGAATTATTATATTCCGTATGTACTCTGAAAATATCGTCAACTTTTAACTTTATGTATGAAAAATGTTGTAATCGTATTTAATGCAGATGTCCGAAGGTACAAACTCGCATGGCGTGCCTCATGTTATATTTGTTTGTTTGTTCTTTCAGTGATCCCCACCAGTGTTGATATTGTGACACGGTGTAGGTTCCGTGCCATGGTGTTTATATTATTTGTTTATTCTTCCAAGCATCCCCGCCAGTGTTAGTATTGTGATACGGTGGAGAGTCTGTGAGCGTAATAAAAGTGCCGATTTCATAGGATCCAGGAAGAAACACATGTTATTGCCATTTGTTTTTGGTGATAATGAGTAAATCATCCGTGGAATGTGTCGGCCTTCTTCATGTAGGATATGACATGGTTTGATGTCATTTTCCATGTGCTCTATAGCTAGTTACGGTGAATACACCCTGACACGGTGCATAATCTCCGTTTCAACTTGCAGAGACTAATCCGGTGTCACATAAACAAGAACACCGCGCCATCTGTCCGGTATAGAGCGGTTGTTCCGTGTATATATTAGGTAACGAGCTTTATATTGACCGAATACGTACTGACTGGTAGCATACTGACGTATCAGGTATTGAGCTGATGCTAATATCCGGGTTAAAACGAATTGAAAACTAATATTTCATTGGTTGAACGATGCCACAAGAAGTTACAGAACGACGGCAGATAATGACGTAACATAAATAAATGCACGTACGTTTTAATGATTTCTTTTTGTATCTGACAATCATCTATCATATAGAGAATAGTAGGTTAGTGCCGTGAATGTGAAAAAATATCTGGCAAGGCTCAGGAAACGGGATGGGCGAGGCTCTGCCGAGCACATCCCGTTTCCGTGCCGCGCCAGATATTTTTTCCCATTCACGGCACTAACCTACTATTCTATTTATCCCGTCAACACATACAAATGGCTGTAAAATGCAAAAATAGTATTGACTGGATATCAAAAATGTGTCACGGCACCGTGTTTCACGGTACATACGTACTGTGTTGACGGGATAAAAAACGTTACCTGCTCAATATAATACCATCCTAGTGTCTGTTGCTATCAATTGTATTAGGCTCGACTCGGACACGCGTTCCCTCGCCATGTCTGATAAACTGATAGACTGGTACTCTTTATTTCAGACTGTGAGGCGCTTTACAGAGACGGAAACACTAATGACGGCGTGTATACGTTTACCATTGAGGGCGGTGTTAGCGTAACCACGTGGTGCGACCTGACCAATGGGGGTTGGACTGTGTTCAGGAGACAGCAGGGTGGGTCCGAAGACTTCAACAGGAATTGGACCGACTATGTCCAGGGCTTTGGTGACCCTGCTGGCGAGTTTTGGCTGGGCTTGGACATCATCCACCTGCTGACCACAACACCTAGTCAGCTGTACATGTATGTAAGATAAACAGGCGGCCGTTTCACTAAACTTCGTACGACTAAAATGTTCGTAGATGCAAAATTATGATAGTCTGTAAATTTCACATTAACACTGTTTTCTTGTAAACAATTATTGGATTTACATTTATTGAGCATAGGCTGCATATGCAGCCTATGCTCAATAAATGTAAATCCGCCAATTTAAATTTCCAGACGATCCTAAATTTGCACTTACGAACATCTTAGTCGTACGAAGTTTAGTGAACCGGGCCCCTGGACACACACATATGTCATGGAATTTGTGACCAGCGTCGAACTTGATCCCCGTGGCCTGATAACGATCTAGATTGCTTGTTGGATACATGGTGGATGATTCATGAATGGAATGCCGAACACTGTAGATCATGATCAGGTGCACAGGCTGCTCTAGATCTGCACTGGCCGTCAAACCAATAGGCCCCATGTCCCCAGTCACACCTATATATGGAGCATGCTCTGCCTCCTATAGATTACATGCACACTATGTGTTTATGTTCATTGCATTGACATTTAAATCACTTAACACTTTCACCCCTAAGTAACTGGAATGGATTTTGATATGTTCATTTTGCAACCAACCCAACCGTCACAAAATGGTTTTCAGACTAGTCCATTTATGAAAAGGGGATGTTTTTTTTTCTTCAAAAAGTGCAGATCCTGATGAGACGGCTCGTTACGAGCCGGCTCATCTGGATCTGCACTTTTTGCATAAAACGCTATAGCGGGATTTCGGGTTCAAAGGGTTAAAGGTACATGCTCACTCAGTCAAACTGTTATTTATAGGAAATAAACAAGTGTGTAATTGTGTCGCTGTTCCACCAGTTCTAAAAATTGTGAGTGCCCGCAATACAGATATAATCATCTAGTAATATTTAGTTTACTGATAGTGACTCGCGGTGGTATCAGGCTATTTTCATATGCAAATGAGGCATGGTATATTTTAATTATTTATACTATAATTAAATGCGTCACCTGAAAAAATATATTTTCGACAGGCTGTAAAGTATGATCATTGCACATCCAAAATTAAATACAGAAAATAAATAGTATAGTCCGTTAACATTTTAAAGAAACACGGTTATCGCCCCTGATATCAGTGTGGAAATGTACGTCTGATATAAAATATATAATAATGCCAATCAATACGTGGGGTAATGGTTAATGACTGTTTATTTTGCCAAAAAATGTCTCTGATATTAAGAACATGTTGTGCCTACTGAGTGGGCATGTACCTTTAACATATCTGAATATTATTGGTTGCAAATGGCATGTACATGTATTGGTAAATGAATTCTAGTGAAAATCCGATTGCTCTCGAAATGCAGCTCAGCTACATTTAACAAGATGACACTCACCCGTAATCACCCGCGTGCACTCCCCCGCAGGTGTTATAACATAAGCACCGCCCACTAAAATTCATACGCAGACGCAAACGCCCCCGACCCCCAAACATTGAACAGTCGCAGCGAGCGCAAGCGAGTGAGAAAATAGTTTATTAAAAATTCAATATGTGAACTATAACTAACTTATTTGCCGGTTGCCCAGCCCCATCGCGGACACCTTCTATTAGAATGGATACATGCATACCATGTTAACTGCAAAACGAGTATTATTACATGTATCAATCAATAAGGAAACCATTGAAGCAGCTTAATTGATTAGCACATACATTCTTCTAATGGATATGTACTATGCAATAGTGTACAACGCAGTGTGATTCCTGGTCTTGACGCACATTTGAGCGTTCAGACCTGGGGCTACACTGGTCATAGTATATATAGTCATGAATTATACACCACAGCTCCCAATTGTTTGAATTATGTGCGTGGGCAGTCACGTAGGATCTTGGGCGTGTCCAGCCGGGTGGGGAACGTCACGGCAGCTCATTCACACAGTCTAATCCCTGACAGCTGAGTACTATAACAGATCAAACTATATTAAACAACACGACCTCCGTCATACACCATACAGAATGTGTGAGTGCGCAGCCGAGATTGACCTCACGCTGGTGACAGGCGTTTTGGGTTCCCATTTGACAGCCGACAGCCTACTCCGCCGTACTCCGTTACATATCACAGCTTATTCCACCAACCACCATGTTAAATCGTTGTACTTGACACTACCGGACAACACGGGTTCTCCAATAGTGGCAACGACAACAATTATACATGCACATGTAATTTTTCAATTTATGAACAGTTGTTAAGCAATTTCCACCCTCAAAGTACTTACTTCTTCAAACTCATGCAACTAATATCATGTTTCACTCATTACCTATCATGTTATTCATATATTGCTAGAAATTGAGCAAGTTATTATGACTAGAAACTGTATATAGTTTATGTCAATAAACTCTTCTTCTTCTTCTTCTTCTCTATTAGAATGGATCGCTTGCTTGCACTCGCTGCGAAATTAATTTGGTAACAATTCAATAACGCTCGGTACGAAATTAATTTATTAAAAATTCAATATGTGAACTATAACTACATGTATTACATATTGATCGTTTACATACGGGGCGCCATGCAGGACAGGTTAATTATGTGTACAAAACCAATTTTGTCCAGACAAAATTGAGTTTTGTAACACTAAAAATCACAAAATCCAATTACGTAAAATTCTGATATACAAAATTCATTTTTGTTATAAAGGATTCAATTTTGTAAGACATAATTGAGTTTTGTGAACAAAATTCAGTTTTGTAAGACAGAATTCAGTTTTGTCTACAAAAGTCAGTTTTGTCCACAAAAATTAGTTTGCGTAACTGATAGTCTATGTCATCTCTACGTTGATTGGTTGAGATCGGTATTAGTCATTTTACTAGATGGTGGAGTACACTTGCAGGTTTAAATATTTCAATGCGTAAAATATAACCCAATATATCAATATTATACTTCTTTTGCGCCCCATTACGGTCTCTGGTGGTGACTGGTATCAGTAGGCATAACCGCAAGTACATGTACCTCCAGCCGCCCCGCAATGACAACATGGGTGTTTCTGAAACATATACTGCAAGATTAATGTAACATTCACGATTATAATTTGTAACAAACTGTCATCTCCATACTGGGTGGGAGGGTGGGTAATTTAATTCTGTTTATATTAAAATTGCTTATTTAGCTTTCGCTAGCAGAAGCAGGGCGAATGCTAGTAATAATTTCTATTTTATGCTCGCTGATCTATTCCCGTTGGCTATTGCGCCGTGACTCACAGAGTTACGCTTAGGGGGCGGAGCATTGCACTCCATATAATAACGTGATTTATGTTATAATCATAAATCCATTTATTATAATAGAAGTTGCATATACACAATATATTACCATGATACGGGCAGTGCTTAACGTGCCTCCCGTGACCATTATGTATTGGAAACATAAACAACAAAAGACACAATGTTTGGGGTAAGGCCATGGTGCCAGCAACTTAGCACTTACTTTGGAGGAATGTGACAGACATCGAACTGATTTGTAGATTGATCTTCAGCAAGAGACCGCCCTTAGATTGGATCAGTCGAAGGTTCAACAATCCCGCATGTGACTATACAGTGCGTGATATGGTCTGAGTTATATATGACTTTATAAATATATCCCTGCCTTCGTCTTGAGCCGATCCACAGCGCTCGGGTTTGGAGAGCATTAGTCCAGCCATCTCCGCGTGGAGATGCCCGATTATTACATGGCTCGGGTTTGGAAAGATATTTCCAGCCATCTCCGCTGGAGATGCCCGATTACCAGCGTGGTATAGTGCAATTTTCTGCATAGTTACTTGCTATTCGCGAGTTCGAGTCTGTCACATCCGCCACTAAAGTCTGCCGACTTTTCCTCCATAAAATGGTTATTCATTGAAATACAATGGAATTAGTCCATCCGGTTGCCTGAGGTCGCTACACTTCTCAATTGCGTGAGACCACGCATTTAAAAGTATATCATTTCCCGCGTCAGACATATGTACCCCTCCGTCCGTGCGGAACAATGAGGGCGTATTTTCAGTCAGTCTCGGATGCGGAATGACCCTACCGGCAGCCGCAAATGTAGCTCCACGACCAGACTGATTGAAGTGTTTTCTCTTTTTATTAATTTTGCGTTTGTGGATAGCACCACGCCAATGAAGCCTAGGCAATACATCAGACCACAATATTGTGGTCGCGGGCATTGCTCTATACAAGGCGGCAATATCATTCTTTACTTGTGCACAAAGCACGCCTGATCGGATCTGCGTTATGGAATTTCCTCCACAGTGTAGAATAATGATGTCTGGGGCTAATTCATTTTTCAAAATGCGGTTTATTTGCACAAGGACTTCGGAGAATAGCATACCCCAGTTTACTAAACCATTGGATCGATACATGTGGTAACCTGAGTTGTGCATCCAATATATGGCACGCCCTTGCATGACCCCAATGAACCATGGAGTCTCCCACTATCCATACGTTCGAGGCTAGGTCTGTAATAACAAACGCATGTTATTATAAAAGTCAAATGTGTCAATAGCGGAAATGAAAATTAACTACAAAATTAATATAAACAATCCCTGACATCAAACGGCAAATTTATTATTATAGCAAATTGAAAAAACGAGGTCTAGTTAACAGCCATAATGTTTATGACACTAGATGATGATTAGCTATAGCACTGCGGCGCGGCTTCCCAACCCATTCTATGCTATGTGATCATTATATATGCCTACCGGATATATGTCTGAAAACAATCACTGCGCCAGCGCCCGGCACGCTTAATGTCAGAAGCCGATATACCCCTATCATACAAATAGGAACATGCTCCCATACGAAAACTATGACTCTTGTAGCCGCCGTATGTAAGCCCAGCATAGTTAGACATTTTCCCAACACCGTAGTAAATTGATACCTAGTTAACGGTGTTCCATTTTCATGACAGAAGAACTGAACCGCCGGCCCTAGTCTAATGTTAATGAATTCCACCAGTGCAGATACTGGACAAATTTCGTCTCCCTCTATTGAATTAATGTTAACCGTCACAGCCTTATGCTGGCTGGTTTTCGATCGGCGCAGTGTGATGCACGCGTTCATAGGGCGCGCTTGGCTGTCATGTCTAATTACCACATCAGAGAATAATATCGGTCTCAGTGGGTCATTCGCCGACGTGTATATTATCTCGCTAACTCGAAATAACCCGAAAAAGGCTATCAACGTATGCACAACGAAAAAGTATGCTTTCATATTTGTAGTGCAGACGACATTTACGGATTTGGATAACCGCCTCAATCAATAATGTAATGTAATGGGTAGTCTAATATCACGCTGTGGGTTCAAACGTTTCGCTCCAAGAAGTATTTTAGCCGTAATAAATGACATCGTCGGGTCATCGTAACCATTGATTTTATGAACGAAACCTAACGCTGCTAGGTATGTCGCCATTGTACTGGGTGACTTCCCTTGACGGAACATGTACGCAATGTAAAGATTTATCACCGATACCGTTTGGGGTAGCCTAAATTCCCAACCCATTATTTGTAAAAACTGTGCGAATGACCTCAAACCCGTATGATATGCCTGTTGTGTATTAATGGACAAACTGTTAGTAGTTAATCGTGAGATTACTGCTTGAAGATCTGTAATAGATGTGCCGGAACTTTTTGTGGAGTTGCGTCTGCATGCGGCGCCAGACTGCGAAATTTGTGAAAATTTAGGCGAGCAGTGAATCGCATATTAAGTTACTTTTTCAGGAACATGTTCAGCTTCTGAACAAAATGTTGTGTTTTAGACAATGTAGGACAAACGGGCGGACCAACCTCATAACAGTTCGTGACCTACTTGTCATGGAGTTCAGGATTATGACACACAGATTGATTGTCAGATCGGAATATATGATCCTCTTGTTTTCCAGTTGTTATATGCCAGATATGGACAGACACCAAAATTGGGAAGAATTCAAGAAATGTTATATCCGTTAAAAGCCCGGATGCAACCCAGTCCTCAGGCCATGTGCCATATGTCCAACTACCTGCAAAGAATGCTGCGAAACCTTTATCATGGCCCCGGCACTATCAGTGAACAACTCGATGGCCATCATTCTGAATCCATAATCTGTCTGACATTATGGTAACGCCATTAAATTGCTCTAAAAATTGAAGAAGCCATACTTGGAGGTCACATTTCATTTCTTGGGTAATTCTTACATGGTGATATTTTTTCCTAGCTCTGCCCATGGTTGCATCTATCAAGCGTCTACAAAAGGTTCTGCCCGGTCTTACTGCTCTACACGCAAAGTTCAGAGGTGCCCAATAAAGACTGCATGTCGCGCAATGTCGTCTTAGTTCTATGTAATTGTATCCAATAACTTGTGTTTAAGATCATCTATCTGTCTTGGGAATGCGAACAGTCATATTATCGGAATTAATTTCCATGCCTAAGAAAGTGATAATAGTTTTCGGAAGTTCAGTTTTTTTTCTTCAGCTAATGGCACGCCTAATTCCTCACAAATGTAATAAATGTGGTCAGCATTGTGTAACAATCCTGACACTGATGCGTGTGCTAATAAGAAGTCGTCTAAATAATGCAATATAAAACCGCTTTCCAATTTATTTGTCACAGCCCACTCAAATAAATGTTGAAATTTCTCAAAAGTCGCGCAGCTTAAAGACAGGCCAAACGGTAAACATTTGTCAAAATAATATTGGCCTGCATGCTTCATACCTAATAATTCGTAGTCATTAGGAGACACTGAATGATCCTGAATGCATTACGGATATCAAGTTTTGCCAATTTAGCGTGTCTCCCGATAGTTTGCACAACATCTACCGCAGAGTCAAACGACGTGTAGTGCACTGAACATAATCAGCGTCAATAAAATCATTTACTGAGCTCCCTGCTGGGTATGATAAGTGGTGAATCAATCTGTAATCCATACCTCCTTTTTTCTCCACCAGTCCTACGGCGAAACTCGTAAATTAGGCAATATTCGCGTGCTAAAGGGACCTTCGACTCTACCTGCTAAATATTTCATTATTTAATTTAGCGGCAACGACATGAGGTCGCGATAATGCTGACCCCAAGTTTGTTGTTCTTCGTAAGCATTACGCGGACCTTCATAACTGAAGTGGGAACCCATATTTGAACCCGTTAATTAATTCTCGTTAGCTGCATTGCGGTTTGAATACGTTTTAAGTTCGCGTTCCAAAATGTCACAATTCACGGGGGGATGAACCTAATTTAAAATGGTTTTGTTTTATTGGGGGACGCCTGTTTTGGATGTGACTTGTGACTGCCTCCGAAATGTATCGCAATTAATCATGGCGTGATTAGCATTACAAAATAGACATGGCTGTTTATACTTGCATGGGTTAAATCTACATCCGCCTTTTGCATTGTACATGCGGCAAAGCGGTTTCGCCGACGTCGCATTTGCTGGACGTGCAGACGCAGACAATCTATATTGTGAGACACGCTGCTGTGCTATAGTTGCCGATGGTCGCACCTGGTTTACCTGCGTCATAATTTGTATCCATAAATCCAAATTAAGCTTAGCCCAGCATTGTGGCACGATGGCTTGACGCAGCCTGAACTGTTCATCATATGCCAACCATGCCATATCATTCCTATTTGCTGGGCAGCTGTCGTATTGTGTGTAAATACGCCAGCATGTCAGACGCTTGTGTCGGATGCTGTTGTATATATACATGCATGTAAATAATGAAAGCATCGGTCCACTGATCGATTGACTGCAGTCTGTCTCTATTCATTCTGGGCTTGGCTTGAATAATACCCTGATCATTGACAAACAGTGCTGTACCCTGAGTATCACCACCGACATCGTTATCCCGCCTTTAGCAATTGGGACAAAAATGAAACGTATTGATTTAACACAATTTTTTGGCGCATTTTGCTGCGACACATGTATGGTGATTGTATCGTCTGCACACGATATTGGAATTGGCAATGGCATGTCCTGTATGAGGGGGAATGTGTACATTCTCCCGCACAACCTCAATACCTGCATTTTGAGTATTTGCGGAGCCATAAATTGGCTCAAATGGTGCAGTTATGCTGGACATTGCGGCTACAGGAATGTTAAACCCCATAATGGGATCGTTGCTATTGCATACAATCTCACCTGCCGTAGTGATATCTATCACTGGCGCCGCTGTGTGTGCTGACAACGATGGTGGCGTCGGTGCAGCCCATACCGCTGGAATAGGTGGCGCCAATGATGGCGCTACTGGGCCCTCTGACGTCGCAGATGCCGCTGGTGCCGTGGGTGTCGCTGGCGCATGTATCGTTTGCGTATTCTTCGCCCGTTTAGAGGCAACCTGACACCCCAAATCGTCAACCGCTTTTCTGGCCCTCCGTGTTCTCGGCATGTCCCAGCAATCCGTGAACAACTCGTTTCGCAATATAATGTCCAGAGAAATCACAGCGACACAATCTGTTTTCACGTAATTTATCAGCTCACAATGTTATTAAGAACAACACCTATAATATATAGAGAACATGGAAACTGGTCAAATTGCCACCCTGGTTAAACCGACATAACTGGCATGTCGGATTAACCAGGCTTCCATGTGCAGATAATACGTAATTTAATTCCTGTTTATTAAAATTGCTTATTTAGCTTTCGCTAGCAGAACAGGGCGAATGCTGTAATAATTTCTATTTTATGCTCGCTGATCTATTCCCGTTGGCTATTGCGCCGTGACTCACAGAGTTACGCTTAGGGGGCGGAGCATTGCACCTCCATATAATAACGTGATTTATGTTATAATCATAAATCCATTTGTGACTAATCGTATTGTAACCACCACACGAGACCATTTTATCGTGGGACATTGTTAGCACCCCGTGTATACGTTTAAACAGTAAGAATACCTTGCAACACTAAGCTACAAAGCAGTAACAAGTGTGTTTCATCCAGCGTTCTCTGAAACTTACTTCTTCAGACGCCATTTTGGATCGCTGATCGGCGACCGTGACCCATTTCTCCAGTCCAGTTTCTGACCAATGGTAGTCCTTCTTACATGCGTGTGCCATATTTGGGCAACATAATCGAAACGTATGCAAATACGTATACGAAACGTATGCAGAATTGAATTTTGTGACACAGAATTGAATTTTGTGACACAGAATTTAGTTTTGTGGCACAAAAGTGAATTTTGTGACACAGAATTGAGTTTTGTGGCACAAAAGTGAATTTTGTTGACAAAATCTGTAGATATATTTAATTTTGTTTTGTTTTTGTCAAGTTTATAGGTACAAAAATGAATTTTGTTGACAAAATTGAGCGATGTCCCACTTGGCGCCCCGTATTACAGGCTACAGAACATTTTATCAGGAGCTACGCTGGGCACGAAGCCCATAAAAGCCCCACTCTCCTTTCACAGCCATAATTAAGCGTACAGAGTCCTGGGGGCTGTTTCACTAAACTTTGTACGACTAAAATGTTCGTAAGTGCAAATTTAGGATTTTCTGGAAATATCAATTGATGGATTTACATTTATTGAACATATGCTGCATATGCAGCATATGCTCAATAATGTAAATCCAATAATTGTTTACAATATAACTTTGTTAATGTGAAATTTATGACTATATTATATTTTGCACTTACGAACATTTTAGTCGTACGAAGTTTAGTGAAACGGCCCCAGTTTAGAGACGTGCTACTACCCATTGTTATTTATTGTTATTTATTGTTTGCCCTAGTTTCTCGACCAATGAAAGAACAGCATTTCGTCGCAATTAATCGCATATTGCGACGCATTCGCCAATATCTATTTAATTAATCATTAAATGTTCAGCCGCTATATTTACAACTGATTTTACGCCGCCTTGCAAAGCATATTACCGCCCACACACGCTCTCACTTCGTGTCACACCGCCAATCACATGCTAGTACAGCGATTCGAAATCACGTTTAGGGGCGGAGCTTCGCAACTGGGCCGTGTAAACTATAAGTACGTTATTGTTCACATATTTAATTTTTAATAAACTAATTTATTACAAATTCAATATGTGAACTACACCTAGTACATGGCTGTCGTAGTTTGGTGCTGTTTGGTCATGGCTGTAGACAATGTTCATTCCGGAGCCAAGCCAACACCTACGTTAATGCATCTGTTTCATGACGTTCTTAGAATGCGTCATTACGTCACCAGACCAGTTTACAACGGTCGCACTGAAGTTTCGAAATTGACGCGGTTGCACCATGCGATGTGTACTGCTGCCCCGGAATATGTATGTGCAAATCAGCTGCTTGAATGGAGCAGATTATCAAAGTACTATGTAACAAGAACGTTCGACCATGTCTAGTCGTGCATAAACGTTTGCCGTGGCACTAGGGAACTGTTTGAACCCGCGGCCTACGGCCTTGCGGTTCATACAGTTCCCTCGTGCCACGGCAAACGTTTACCCACGGCTGGACATTATCGAACCTTATATTTCTTTATTTAATGCAGCGAGTTGGAAGCGTTCAACGACGTCAAGCCAGCAACGGCGTATGCCCAATACACGACGTTCGACGTTGGGGATTCGGCGGCGAATTATTTACTAAACATTAGTGGCTTCAGCGGTGATTGCGGAGATTCTATAACGAGTGAAAACGGCCGTAGGTTTACCACGATCGATGTCGATAATGACGCAGACAAGAGCAGAAATTGCGCTTTGAAGTATAAATTCGGTTGGTGGTACATGTTGTGTGATGCCGAGATAGATGCAATCTGCTTCACGTGTTCTTCGTGCTGGAAGAGGCGATATTGTCTTAAAGCAACAGTCATGAAACTAAAGCGACGCATTTGACAGCTATGTTTATCTCGTTAATCTTGCCCAGATGTCAACGTCATCTATTGGCAATCTGAACCCGCAATCAAGTAGTTTGATGTGATGAGTTGTAGCACAGCTCACAGCTTTCATCGACATAACTATACTATATAAACACTAAAGCAAATGGAGTTATTTTAATCTCAAGGGAAGTACTCATTGTAATGTATTCAGTATTACCAGCGCCGTTCAATTACAGCAGTACCGACGAAAGCCGAAACACGCCGAATGCCTGCGATTTCAAGCACACTATTCAAGTATTGCAATTATAGCGCATGCGATGGTGTAAATTCCGTCTGACGTGTGCAGTATCGTGTCCGTCAAAACGTGGTACAAACGTGGTCCAAATGTGATTCAGACGTGGTACGTCCAAACGTGGTACGCATGTGGTACGTTCAAACGTGGTACGCATGTGGTACGTCCAAACGTGGTACGTCCAACCGTGGTACGCATGTGGCACGTTCAAACGTAGTACAAACGTTATACAAACGCTTGTTCCCTGTATTCCTAATAGCCAATCAAATCTCAGTTTTCCCGTTTTCAAACGTCGAAAACGTGTTTTCACAAGTTCAAATCTTTTTCCGTTTTCTCGTTTTCTAATGAACACTCCGTATTTTTTACGTAGCGTTTCATCTAAAATTGTGTGCATGTGCACTGACATAAAAAAAGACACAACATATTTCCTGAAACTCTGCGAAGTTTGGTCTCACGGGACAGTTGGCGGCTACGGTCAAGAAGGTAGTGGACGATTGTTTTAGCACTGACCATACACGTTGCAAGAGTGTGTGGAGCAAGATATGCGGGAAAAATCACTACCGTACAGAGCGGTTTTCCCGTCTATAGGTAACACACGGGTAATGGAAATAGTAACCGACAATGGAAAACGTCAGATTTGCTGCCATTAGTTAAAATATACAGGATCAATCATATAAATTTTCACTGAAACATTTCGTACACTTTTCATGATTTCCAAAATAGTACATGTATTGATTATACTCAGTATCTGGCGGAAAACATAATTGATTGAAGCAGATGTGTATTTATGTTTCTCCGCAGTAACTCATAATGTACAATGACGTACAATGAATGTAACTGGTACCCGATCTTGTGTTACTGTTGCAATGTCCCGTTATGCCGGGGACCAGTAATGACAATCCAGCGAAAACAAAAATTGCGGCGTCATTTTCACATCGATAACTGTTATGATGTCACTAAACTTGTGTCGCATACATATTCCAAGGATTTAAGCTTACAGTGTAGAATATTACGGAGCCCCGCAGGGGACACATATTTTTTGTTATTAATTCGTTCCCACGAAATAACAATTCGTTCCCTCAATTTATCAATTTAACAATTCGTTCCCTCGAATTAACAATTCGTTCTCTCGAATTAACAATTCGTTCCCACGATATGTAACAATTCGTTCCCTCGAATTAACAATTCGTTCCCTCGAAATGACAATTCGTTTCCTCAATTTAACAATTCTTTCCCTCGAATTAACAATTCGTTCCCACGATATATCAATTTGTTCCCACGAATTAAAACTGTTATTTCGTGGGAACGAATTATTAACTTGAGGGAACGAATTGTTAATTTGTGGGAACGAATTGTTAAGTTGAGGGAACGAATTGTTATTTCGTGGGAACGAATTAATAAAAAAAAAATAGATTTAAATTTAGAGTATAGTATATAAATGAATATGTGCCGTTAGAATGGTTTTGTGCGAGTCGGATTTTCGTGATGTTCACATATATTTCCCATACCGGTACCACAAATGTGTTGGTATGGTAATGAGTTTGTACTTAGTATAAAGTCATTTTAATGTTCCATTATTTTGCTTAAAAAACTGAAACTGAACATATGAAAGTATGGTTGTACTAAATGCTAGTTGCGAACAGTAGCTCTTGCAATCTACTCCCGTACCATCCGTAGCCAGAGTTACGATTCCACTCATAGGCTTCCTTTGCAGAATAGCGAATCAGATCTGATTCGCACTTTAGGTTAATTGTGAAATAGATTCTATATATTTAACTGAAATCAGTGTCAACATTATGAAAATAACATATTCCAGTAAGTATGACATAAATTTACATATGTAGATGACCTGATAAAGCAAAGTTAAGCTATTTAAGATGGGGTCCATTTTCTGGGAATGAACGACACGATACTTCTGTCTGTTTCACGAAAGCTGGCCAAAATTTACGGCTATATAAACAATGCAAAAACAATATTGTTTTCGATAAATGTAAAGGTACATGCCCACTCAGTAGGCGCAAAATGTTCTTTATAAGAATTAAATAAGTGTGTAATTATGTCACTATTCCACCAGTTCTAAATATTACGAGTGGCCGCTATACAGGTATAGTCATTTAGTAATATGTATTTTACTGATAGTGACGCGCGTTGGTATCAGGCTATTTTCATATGCAAATGAGGCATGGTATTTATTTATTATTTATACTACGTAATTAAATGCGTCACCTGAAAAAAATAATATGTTCGACACATTATAAAGTATGATAATTGCCATCAAAAAATAAATACAGAGTATCAATAGTATTGTCCGTTAACATTCTAAGGAAACACGGTTATCGTCCCTGATATCAGTGTGGAAATTCAAGTCTGATATAAAATGTATAATAATGCCAATCAATACGTGGGGTAATGGTGAAGGAATGTTTATTTTACCAGACAATGTCCCAGATGATGTCTCTGATATAAAGAATAGTTTGTGCCTACTGAGTGGGCATGTACCTTTAAGAATGAGCCTTCTTTTTATTTCGTGAAAGTTGGTAAAACTCCACACAGTCCATTCCACCGTAGATCCTAAGCATATTACGGCGCATATAGTATGTCACTGCATAACGGCTGTTTCACAACAAACTGGCGAACAGTGTAGATCCTAATCAGATTGCGCGTTTGCGCATGTTGTCAAATGCATTTGGAACCACGTCTGGGAAAATGAGCCCAATACATTTGACAGCTGGATAGCAATATAATGGTGTTAACGACGGCAGTAAGGTTACTAGACGGACTGAATGGTGACCAGTGACTACATATATGTATGTTCTGGTGGACAGACTGACCAGCTGCCACGCATGTCGCAAACGTCATATGATCCTAGTGCGAACATTAACTCTTGCAATCTACTCCCGTACCGTCCGTAGCTAGGGACGGTACGGGAGTAGATTTCAAGAGTTACTGTTCGCAACTACTGTAACGATACGGCCTGTTCCTGAGAGTTCATATCGGCGTGACAGACATGTTGGTAAATAATACTCGTTGTAGCTGGCTGAAACCAGATAATTTGGTTAAAATGTCATCGGTTGAATATATAAGGCCGTCTGTTGGGGATTTGGGGATGGCTAACAGTGTACAAATTCTCGCTTAGCGATATACGCTCTGTTTGGCTAGTTATAAGGTCGAACGCACGCGAGGCCGCCTTGGGCGCCGTTTGGTAGTCTAGCCACGGGTGCCAACCCGGGACTCTGAGATGTAGGCTAATTCCACTATACGATCGATTGCGTGCAAATAAAGTATGATTGCAAAACTACTACGTTGTTTGTCTTAGGGAGGTTACAGACAATGTGTAACTCAGATGGTGATCATAAGAACGTTACACCACAGAATATGACCACTGTTGTCAGCCGGCTGTCCATGTAATCCAGGCTTTGTCAGACGGTGACCCAATTAATATTAGATGCGCCGTGTGAAAACGATCCTAAATTTGTACTTACGAACATTTTAGTCGTACGAAGTTTAGTGAAACGGCCCCAGCATATTTACATAGAGAATACCAGACAGGGGCCCGTCTCACTAAATTTCGTACGATAATAGTGTTCGTATGATGATGTTCATGAAGATCCTTCCTACATTATAGGAATGAATGGCCTTTTTATGGAATTTATCGGGGATATAAACTTGGAAAAGTCGCGGGAATACTGGACGAGGCCTTATTCCTTATAATTCCTGCATTTGAAATAAATTCATCAAGAAAATGTGTTTATTTTCCGTTTTTTTAAGAATTATTTTAACTGCGCCTGACGGTTACGGAAAGTAGTTCGGCATGGAGTTTACTGGGATATAAATTTTGGACGGAGACTTGCAACGGACCAATCAAATTTTAGGGAATTGTGTAAATATTTTTGTGCTGGAATTATTAACGTGGTTAAGTTTCGACCTACTTGTAGCCTATACAGTGAGACCCCTCTAAACCGGACACTCGGGGAAATATAGATGTTTACGTTAGATGTGTTTCGCTGTTATGTATCTCTGATTGCAATGACTGTTTATGATTGCAAAACACTAGAATGTGTGATGAAGTGCTTACATGTCTGATTTACAGTGGAACATCTCCAAATCTGACACCCTGTGTTCCACTGTATATAATTACACGTGAACACATCGACAACAAATATGTTCCAACATTTGCCGTCAAATCTTATTCTAAATTCCAATTGTTCACGTACGAACGTCTTAGTCGTGTGGTGTTTACTAATGTCTTGATATCACTGTTTTCAGGTTAGGCTAGGTAAATAAATTCCCAAACTTTTTCGTTTTTTGACTCCTGCTCCAGGTTCTCCACCTCTTTTTTCCCATGTTAAATTCCTATAGAGAACTCATTTTTCGTAATAAAATCAATATTTGACCAAATTTCACGAAATAAAAAGAAGGCTCATTCTTAAATTTTGGGGCTGCCTTCTACCATGTCGTTATGTTTTCATGTTTCGTGTTTTGGTTTGGCTAAAATCACGACATCACACAAGTACGCGAACACATGATATTATGAGGGTGAAAGACGACATATTTTTGTGGTGTTCTTGTGTTCGTTTATTTGTCGTGTTTTCCGTACTAAATCCCATATATTACCTGTACAAATACATGTTCAAGTACATGTACAAATGGGGCGAAATCCCAAAATCAGAACTGAATATTTAGAATAACAAACCTATATATTCAGCCCTGAAATCAGAATAATCCTGATCTGATACCAGGTCCTCACCACACCAGAATCACTTGGCCCCTCCCAAGAACAGTAGGATCAGTAATAATCTTACTACTTTTATAATTGGCAATAACCCAATTCAACTCCCAGGTAACTAAAGAGCCAAAGATCAAAACGTAACTGAGGGCCAAACCTGGCAAATCGTGATTCCTATAAGGAGGAATCGATACCGTTAATTTACGCCGTCTCATTCGCCCGACCATCACCCACACATGTCAGTTGTAGTAGAATATCAGTTTTGCCGTTTTGTCCCTGTCATAACCATTACATGTAATAACAGGAGGCATTGCGGCATGTTTTGGCGGTCATGTCTGAGGAACTTTCTAATTGGGCAACTTGAACATACATGGAACGGTACCAGAACCACACATCATTTTTGGCCGTAGCATATTACTCACAAAACAACACAACACAAATAACTATTTTATATGTTCTTCCTTTATTGCACTGTGTGTACATGTATGTATACAATTGGACCACATGCTGAGAAAACGTACCTTACGACATTTGGATCGCGCAGTCTGATCAGGGGCTACGCTGTTCGCCAAAGCAGCATTACCACCACCATCAAAACTATTGGATTCCAATCCAACTATACAATGATTATGCTTAGTTGTATATGTATTTGAACTTTGCGAGTGTGCACTGATTGGGAATGCCGTAAAGTACCTTTTCTTCCTCACATGGGTCCCACATACAAGCAGTATACAGGAAAACATGAAGCTGAACATAGTCCAGACAATGTTATGTGCCAGTCGAGCGTATGGCCGAGGAGTATATTATATTCTGGGACGTTTCCCAAAACACATATTTTAATATTGGCCTTAGTTAAAAGTAGACCAAAATGTACAAGTTATATTTGGTGCTTAAAGCTCTAGGTATTTATAGTAACCAGACGCGGATAAAGTAAAATATAGCAACATAAGCAGCTTAGGCCGTAGCCAAGATGAAGGCAATGACATGTCGACCGGTTATGTCATATTTTGGCATGTATACTGCTTAGAGGCGTAATATTGTATGCGACTGTGACTGGAGTAACGGGAATTATGGCATGCGTGGCCAGTCTAGCTCCTGATCTGATAGGGCAGTCATGTATACTGACAGCGCAGTCGTGTAGACATGACAAGGGTTTATGTTATTTGTTCGAAGCATGACCTGTGTTCCACTGAAGGAATTGCGAACAGTGCAGACCCTGATCAGACTGTTCAGTCTGATCTGGGTCTACACTGATCTCGACGGCGATGAGCTCCATTTCTCCAGTGACAGTGACATACAATATTACGCATATAAGCAGTAAGTAGGATATAATATACGAGGTGCTTCCAGAAAGTTCCGATACCTATAGGCTGTAACTTTTGAATGTTCATACGTACAACGTTCATATTTATACACACATATCTACAATATGTTCCACGTTAAATGTGTTCCGTTTCGGAACGTTTTGAACGCCCCTCGTATAAATAATAATACGGAATGTTACAACATAAAGCTATATATGTATATATATATATTGGTACGTAACAGCTTCCGATTAGCCGTTATCTTACATAAACAAGATTATGAGCTAATCGTCGAAATTTAATAATGTTACATAATGCTGTCTCGTCAGGGGAATGTCGTCTTATGGAGGTTACGACTAGTGTAAGAACGCAGTTTTATAAGGGCGTGCTCTGTTCTTTTGTAAATGACGTCGCAAGTTGTCAGAGAAATTTGATCCAAACTATTTGTCAACTACCCGCGTAAAATCGGCGAAAATGGTTGAACATGATAAACAGGGGCGGATCCAGGATTTAAGTCCAGAGGGGGCGTGGATTTCAATGACATATATGATCGTCAATTTTCGTAAACTTCAGATTATTTTCTGCATTTTTTCTTATTTATCATCAAAATTATATGTTGTTACCACTCAGTTGAACCGTCTCTTCAAATATGATAATCGCAGAAAACCATTGACAATTAATGAAGTATCGGTCATATGATACGATAATGTTTCACATATGTATTTGTGGGAGAAATTGGGATTATGTGATTTGCTACCAGTATAGCTCCTGATAAAATAGCACACTATTGTAGCCTGATCTATAGTATCTAATTATCGTGTTAGAAGAATGACGGGTGTTTCATTGATGGAATGGCGAACAGTGTAGATCCTGATCAGACTGTGCGGATGCACAGTCTGAGCTGTATCTACACTGGTCGCAATACCCATAAGCCCCATTTCTCCAATCACAGCCACATATGATCTCAGATATTTCCCTTTCACCCTTTTCCTGATAGAGACGACTTTTCACGCCTCTACAGAAGATGTCTTTTGAAAACATTGTGGGAAAAGGAGAAATTGCTTGTAACAAGCAATTTCTCCTTTTCCCACAATGTTTTCTACTCTATCAGATAATTTAACCATCATTTGACCCAGCATTTGATTCTTTTATTCAGATGTTTTCGATTTGGAAGAGTCGAAATATCGCAAAACAGGGAAAGGGTTAATGTTAATGAAATGTGGCACACACACATACGAGTCACGTCATGTGACTTCGTACCTAAGAACATGTGGACATTTTCCATGATAAAATAGTTACGTAGACTGTGATATTTTCTGCAAACGACGTCGAATGTTGACGAAATCGTCATAGCAATTGCATTGAAAAATATGTCAACTTTCCACGTTATTTACGGAAAATATCACAAATTTTGTAAATATTTTTCATGCGATATCGCACATGTTCTTATGTAAAACATCACGTGGTGTGTCTCATAAATGACTGGTCATGAGTAAATGAGGCGTAGTGACTCTGCGTCCAGTGTAGCCTCAGATCATTGGTATGGTGTACAGGTGTACAACCTGATCAGGAACTACACTGGTCAAACAGTCAATAAGTGTCAGTTTGTCATGGAGTGTCGCCTGCGTACATGTACATTTATAAAGCATACATAGGTTATACAACCCTGATCCGCAATAGTGGTAGAGCATCGGACTACGGATCGAAAGGTCCCGAGATCCAATCCCGACACTGACCGATTCGGCGTGACCTTGGACAAGACACCTTCGTGCTAGCCTAGTCCTATCGGATGGGGACTTAAATAGTCGGTCCCGACATGCAAGGTCATCGAGCCAGTGCCGTCGTTAAATCAAAGTATTTACATTTACAGCCCTGATCACATTGACATTGATCTAAGACATTGCGGATAATGGACTGAGCACCGGATTGTCAACACAATTTGACCACAAGCTGATTAAAATGACCACATGCGACCCGTAAAGAGAAAGAGACTTGTTGAGATTTTGATCAGTGGCAGTCGCGGATCACACTGCGCAGATGCGCTGGCTGATCTGTAGCCGATTTCATCAAAATTGCAAAGTATACTTTTCTAGCAAAGTATACTTTGAGGGAGTAATTATTATTTTCCCCGAAATGCATTATTTCATATAGAACTAACGACTGCATATATTTGATGATTAAAAGTATGCAGAAATATTATATCGAATGTATTACATTATCACAGCCAAAATGGCTGTGATAATGTAATAAATTCAGTATAATAAAAATTAATAAAGTTTATCCTAAAATTTAAAATTTCTCCCTCAAAGTATACTTTGCTAGATAAGTATACTTTGCAATGTTGGCTACAGATCTGATATAAGACAACGCTGGTCGCAAACGCCGTAAGGTTATTTTGTCAGCTTGCGGCATAGGTAACATATATTATACATATGAATATACAGAGTACTGTCAGGGATTCCGCTGCCGATCGCCACTTTCGCAATTGGCGATACAAATAAACAATTGGCGATAAAAAATTACAATTTTCGAAAAAAAAATAAATTATATTCCAAAATTGTAATTTTGTATCGCCAATTGTTTTTTTTTTCTGAAGTGGCGATTTTTTTTATTTTCCCCAGCGGAATCCCTGCTGTGTGCATACTCATAACTACAGCACAATCGCCTGCCTTAATCTTGCCCAGATTATCAACATTTCTGAACATCCGTTGCAATTTCAACTTACAGTAAAGTAATTTACTGCAAATTTACTGCAAATTACTGTAATTTACTTCAAATTACGTTTCTGAACATCCGTTGCAATTCCAACTTACAGTAAAGTAATTTGATTGTCTGAGCCTGAGCTGTGCTACAGCTCAGGCTCAGACAATCAAACTACTTTATTTCGAGCTGAATATTCAAGTATTTTGAAATAGGTAATTGACAACTATTGGCAAGAATAGCGCTGGCGGAATTGTACACTATGATAATATACATATTGACTGGCGCTGTTTTGCTAATATTAAATGTACATGTACATACTACGACAACAAAAACAACAACAACAACTAAAGTTGCCCGTGCAAAAGGGGCATAACCCACTCTTGAAAACATAGTCCTTCAATTCAAATTACGAATAATATTAACGTAACCTCGGTACTTGGTGAACACGTCATATTTGGCAGAAGGATAAATGCACAAAATGGGCATATGTAGTGTTTCAAATAGACAAGTTGCATACGTACTTTGCCTGACCTGTTATCGCATTTATGTTATGATTTTCGCAACCGAACTATCAAAATACAATTTTCTTTTTTGAAAAGTAAAGACGACCGTCGGTTGATGCCATTACAATACATATACATGCGCCATAATTTAATCCAGCAATTGCTATAAAAAATCGATAATCATTTGCATTATTTATTTTTTTATTCCATCAATGGGTCAACACATTTACGCATAATGTAATAAGCGCTTTTGAACAGATCAGGGGCCCGTTTCACTAAACTTCGTACGACTATGCTCAATAAATGTAAATCCAAAAATTGCTTACACGAAAACATTGTGAATGTGAAATTAACACACTATCATAATTTTGCACTTACGAAACATTTTAGTCGTGCGAAGTTTAGTGAAACGGCCCCCTGATTCATGCTTTCGTATGTCTTTGGCTCAGGCAAACTGATTATTGGCAGTTGTATGTAATGGTCCGGCTAGTTTTGTCACATTGTATGCGCGACTACAAGGTGTTCACAGTATCCCGTTAACATACTAAACATACTACTCGGAAATCACGTACAATTAATTACAACACCTATACATTTAACGTATCAGACAAATTGGCGTCGACTGACCACACGTATTACGCAGCTTGACCTATCAGACGCACATAATTACACGAGGGTTGTTCAATATATTTCGGGACGACTTGTGTCACTTCCGTAATTTGTTATCGATAAAACATAAATTATCAAGATCTGTATATGTTCGTCAAACAAAGAGAATGTGTATGGTCAATATTTCACCGGCGTACGATAAAAAAAATGCGGAAGTTACAGAAGTCGTCCCGATATATATTGAACAACCCTCATACAAGTTAATGCTAATCGTTCTGCCGCTGATGTAGGCACACAACAACACGGACTAAGCCATAACTCACCTCACTTAAATTAAAACCAGTAAAGGCATTATGAAACAGAATTTGTTATCAGCA
>CM055268.1:61001454-61038469 GCA_029237695.1 Conchocele bisecta
TGCTGATAACAAATTCTGTTTCATAATGCCTTTACTGGTTTTAATTTAAGTGAGGTGAGTTATGGCTTAGTCCGTGTTGTTGTGTGCCTACATCAGCGGCAGAACGATTAGCATTAATTTGTATGAGGGTTGTTCAATATATATCGGGGCGACTTCTGTAACTTCCGCATTTGTTTTATCGTACGCCGGTGAAATATTGACCATACACATTCTCTATTGTTTGGCGAACATAATTATGTCATTGAAATCCACGCCCCCTCTGGACTTAAATCCTGGATCCGCCCCTGTTTATCATGTTCAACCGTATCCATTTTCGCCGATTTTACGCGGGTAGTTGACAAATAGTTTGGATCAAATTTCTCTGACAACTTGGGACGTCATTTACAAAAGAACAGAGCACGCCCTTATAAAACTGCGTTCTTACACTAGTCGTAACCTCCATAAGACGACATTCCCCTGACGAGACAGCATTATGTAACATTATTAAATTTCGACGATTGGCTCATAATCTTGTTTATGTAAGATAACGGCTAATCGGAAGCTGTTACGTACCAATATATATATATACATATATAGCTTTATGTTGTAACATTCCGTATTATTATTTATACGAGGGGCGTTCAAAACGTTCCGAAACGGAACACATTTAACGTGGAACATATTGTAGATATGTGTGTATAAATATGAACGTTGTACGTATGAACATTCAAAAGTTACAGCCTAGGTATCGGAACTTTCTGGAAGCACCTCGTATATTATATCCTACTTACTGCTTATATGCGTAATATTGTATGTCACTGTCACTGGAGAAATGGAGCTCATCGCCGTCGAGATCAGTGTAGACCCAGATCAGACTGAACAGTCTGATCAGGGTCTGCACTGTTCGCAATTCCTTCAGTGGAACACAGGTCATGCTTCGAACAAATAACATAAACCCTTGTCATGTCTACATGACTGCGCTGTCAGTATACATGACTGCCCTATCAGATCAGGAGCTAGACTGGCCACGCATGCCATAATTCCCGTTACTCCAGTCACAGTCGCATACAATATTACGCCTCTAAGCAGTATACATGCCAAAATATGACATAACCGGTCGACATGTCATTGCCTTCATCTTGGCTACGGCCTAAGCTGCTTATGTTGCTATATTTTACTTTATCCGCGTCTGGTTACTATAAATACTTCGTCCTAGAGCTTTAAGCACCAAATATAACTTGTACATTTTGGTCTACTTTTAACTAAGGCCAATATTAAAATATGTGTTTTGGGAAACGTCCCAGAATATAATATACTCCTCGGCCATACGCTCGATTGGCACATAACATTGTCTGGACTATGTTCAGCTTCATGTTTTCCTGTATACTGCTTGTATGTGTGACCCATGTGAGGAAGAAAAGGTACTTTACGGCATTCCCAATCAGTGCACACTCGCAAAGTTCAAATACATATACAACTAAGCATAATCATTGTATAGTTGGATTGGAATCCAATAGTTTTGATGGTGGTGGTAATGCTGCTTTGGCGAACAGCGTAGCCCCTGATCAGACTGCGCGATCCAAATGTCGTAAGGTACGTTTTCTCAGCATGTGGCCCAATTGTATACATACATGTACACACAGTGCAATAAAGGAAGAACATATAAAATAGATATTTGTGTTGTGTTGTTTTGTGAGTAATATGCTACGGCCAAAAATGATGTGTGGTTCTGGTACCGGTCCATGTATGTTCAAGTTGCCCGATTAGAAAGTTCCTCAGACATGACCGCCAAAACATGCCGCAATGCCTCCTGTTATTACATGTAATGGTTATGACAGGGACAAAACGGCATCACTGATATTCTACTACAACTGACATGTGTGGGTGATGGTCGGGCGAATGAGACGGCGTAAATTAACGGTATCGATTCCTCCTTATAGGAATCACGATTTGCCAGGTTTGGCCCTCAGTTACGTTTTGATCTTTGGCTCTTTAGTTACCTGGGAGTTGAATTGGGTTATTGCCAATTATAAAAGTAGTAAGATTATTACTGATCCTACTGCTCTTGGGAGGGGCCAAGTGATTCTGGTGTGGTGAGGACCTGGTATCAGATCAGGATTATTCTGATTTCAGGGCTGAATATATAGGTTTGTTATTCTAAATATTCAGTTCTGATTTTGGGATTTCGCCCCATTTGTACATGTACTTGAACATGTATTTGTACAGGTAATATATGGGATTTAGTACGGAAAACACGACAAATAAACGAACACAAGAACACCACAAAAATATGTCGTCTTTCACCCTCATAATATCATGTGTTCGCGTACTTGTGTGATGTCGTGATTTTAGCCAAACCAAAACACGAAACATGAAAACATAACGACATGGTAGAAGGCAGCCCCCAAAATTTAAGAATGAGCCTTCTTTTTATTTCGTGAAATTTGGTCAAATATTGATTTTATTACGAAAAATGAGTTCTCTATAGGAATTTAACATGGGAAGAAAGAGGTGGAGAACCTGGAGCAGGAGTCAAAAAAACGAAAAAGTTTGGGAATTTATTTACCTAGCCTAACCTGAAAACAGTGATATCAAGACATTAGTAAACACCACACGACTAAGACGTTCGTACGTGAACAATTGGAATTTAGAATAAGATTTGACGGCAAATGTTGGAACATATTTGTTGTCGATGTGTTCACGTGTAATTATATACAATGGAACACAGGGTGTCAGATTTGGAGATGTTCCACTGTAAATCAGACATGTAAGCACTTCATCACACATTCTAGTGTTTTGCAATCATAAACAGTCATTGCAATCAGAGATACATAACAGCGAAACACATCTAAGGTAAACATCTATATTTCCCCGAGTGTCCGGTTTAGAGGGGTCTCACTGTATAGGCTACAAGTAGGTCGAAACTTAACCACGTTAATAATTCCAGCACAAAAATATTTACACAATTCCCTAAAATTTGATTGGTCCGTTGCAAGTCTCCGTCCAAAATTTATATCCCAGTAAACTCCATGCCGAACTACTTTCCGTAACCGTCAGGCGCAGTTAAAATAATTCTTAAAAAAAACGGAAAATAAACACATTTTCTTGATGAATTTATTTCAAATGCAGGAATTATAAGGAATAAGGCCTCGTCCAGTATTCCCGCGACTTTTCCAAGTTTATATCCCCGATAAATTCCACAAAAAGGCCATTCATTCCTATAATGTAGGAAGGATCTTCATGAACATCATCATACGAACACTATTATCGTACGAAATTTAGTGAGACGGGCCCCTGTCTGGTATTCTCTATGTAAATATGCTGGGGGCCGTTTCACTAAACTTCGTACGACTAAAATGTTCATAAGTACAAATTTAGGATCGTTTTCACACGGCGCATCTAATATTAATTGGGTCACCGTCTGACAAAGCCTGGATTACATGGACAGCCGGCTGACAACAGTGGTCATATTCTGTGGTGTAACGTTCTTATGATCACCATCTGAGTTACACATTGTCTGTAACCTCCCTAAGACAAACAACGTAGTAGTTTTGCAATCATACTTTATTTGCACGCAATCGATCGTATAGTGGAATTAGCCTACATCTCAGAGTCCCGGGTTGGCACCCGTGGCTAGACTACCAAACGGCGCCCAATGCGGCCCCGCGTGCGTTCGACCTTATAACTAGCCAAACAGAGCGTATATCGCTAAGCGAGAATTTGTACACTGTTAGCCATCCCCAAATCCCCAACAGACGGCCTTATATATTCAACCGATGACATTTTAACCAAATTATCTGGTTTCAGCCAGCTACAACGAGTATTATTTACCAACATGTCTGTCACGCCGATATGAACTCTCAGGAACAGGCCGTATCGTTACAGTAGTTGCGAACAGTAACTCTTGAAATCTACTCCCGTACCGTCCCTAGCTACGGACGGTACGGGAGTAGATTGCAAGAGTTAATGTTCGCAACTAGGATCATATGACGTTTGCGACATGCGTGGCAGCTGGTCAGTCTGTCCACCAGACATACATATATAGTCACTGGTCACCATTCAGTCCGTCTAGTAACCTTACTGCCGTCGTTAACACCATTATATTGCTATCCAGCTGTCAAATGTATTGGGCCCATTTTCCCAGACGTGGTTCCAAATGCATTTGACAACATGCGCAAACGCGCAATCTGATTAGGATCTACACTGTTCGCCAGTTTGTTGTGAAACAGCCGTTATGCAGTGACATACTATATGCGCCGTAATATGCTTAGGATCTACGGTGGAATGGACTGTGTGGAGTTTTACCAACTTTCACGAAATAAAAAGAAGGCTCATTCTTAAAGGTACATGCCCACTCAGTAGGCACAAACTATTCTTTATATCAGAGACATCATCTGGGACATTGTCTGGTAAAATAAACATTCATTCACCATTACCCCACGTATTTATTGGCATTATTATACATTTTATATCAGACTTAAATTTCCACACTGATATCAGGGACGATAACCGTGTTTCCTTAGAATGTTAACGGACAATACTATTGATACTCTGTATTTATTTTTTGATGGCAATTATCATACTTTATAATGTGTCGAACATATTATTTTTTTCAGGTGACGCATTTAATTACGTAGTATAAATAATAAATAAATACCATGCCTCATTTGCATATGAAAATAGCCTGATACCAACGCGCGTCACTATCAGTAAAATACATATTACTAAATGACTATACCTGTATAGCGGCCACTCGTAATATTTAGAACTGGTGGAATAGTGACATAATTACACACTTATTTAATTCTTATAAAGAACATTTTGCGCCTACTGAGTGGGCATGTACCTTTACATTTATCGAAAACAATATTGTTTTTGCATTGTTTATATAGCCGTAAATTTTTGCCAGCTTTCGTGAAACAGACAGAAGTATCATGTCGTTCCTTCCCAGAAAATGGACCCCATCTTAAATAGCTTAACTTAGCTTTATCAGGTCATCACATATGTAAATTTATGTCATACTTACTGGAATATGTTATTTTCATAATGTTGACACTGATTTCAGTTAAATATATAGAATCTATTTCACAATTAACCTAAAGTGCGAATCAGATCTGATTCGCTATTCTGCAAAGGAAGCCTATGAGTGGAATCGTAACTCTGGCTACGGATGGTACGGGAGTAGATTGCAAGAGCTACTGTTCGCAACTAGCATTTAGTACAACCATACTTTCATATGTTCAGTTTCAGTTTTTTAAGCAAAATAATGGAACATTAAAATGACTTTATACTAAGTACAAACTCATTACCATACCAACACATTTGTGGTACCGGTATGGGAGAAATATATGTGAACATCACGAAAATCCGACTCGCACAAAACCATTCTAACGGCACATATTCATTTATATACTTTACTCTAAATTTAAATCTATTTTTTTTTTATTAATTCGTTCCCACGAAATAACAATTCGTTCCCTCAACTTAACAATTCGTTCCCACAAATTAACAATTCGTTCCCTCAAGTTAATAATTCGTTCCCACGAAATAACAGTTTTAATTCGTGGGAACAAATTGATATATCGTGGGAACGAATTGTTAATTCGAGGGAAAGAATTGTTAAATTGAGGAAACGAATTGTCATTTCGAGGGAACGAATTGTTAATTCGAGGGAACGAATTGTTACATATCGTGGGAAACGAATTGTTTAATAATTCGAGAGAACGAATTGTTAATTCGAGGGAACGAATTGTTAAATTGATAAATTGAGGGAACGAATTGTTATTTCGTGGGAACGACTTAATAACAAAAAATATGTGTCCCCTGCGGGGCTCCGTAATATTCTACACTGTAAGCTTAAATCCTTGGAATATGTATGCGACACAAGTTTAGTGACATCATAACAGTTATCGATGTGAAAATGACGCCGCAATTTTTATTTTCGCTGGATTGTAATTACTGGTCCCCGGCATAACGGGACATTGCAATAGTAACACAAGATCGGGTACCAGTTACATTCATTGTACGTCATTGTACATTATGAGTTACTGCGGAGAAACATAAATACACATCTGCTTCAATCAATTATGTTTTCCGCCAGATACTGAGTATAATCAATACATGTACTATTTTGGAAATCATGAAAAGTGTACGAAATGTTTCAGTGAAAATTTATATGATTGATCCTGTATATTTTAACTAATGGCAGCAAATCTGACGTTTTCCATTGTCGGTTACTATTTCCATTACCCGTGTGTTACCTATAGACGGGAAAACCGCTCTGTACGGTAGTGATTTTTCCCGCATATCTTGCTCCACACACTCTTGCAACGTGTATGGTCAGTGCTAAAACAATCGTCCACTACCTTCTTGACCGTAGCCGCCAACTGTCCCGTGAGACCAAACTTCGCAGAGTTTCAGGAAATATGTTGTGTCTTTTTTTATGTCAGTGCACATGCACACAATTTTAGATGAAACGCTACGTAAAAAATACGGAGTGTTCATTAGAAAACGAGAAAACGGAAAAAGATTTGAACTTGTGAAAACACGTTTTCGACGTTTGAAAACGGGAAAACTGAGATTTGATTGGCTATTAGGAATACAGGGAACAAGCGTTTGTATAACGTTTGTACTATACGTTTGAACGTGCCACATGCGTACCACGGTTGGACGTACCACGTTTGGACGTACCACATGCGTACCACGTTTGAACGTACCACATGCGTACCACGTTTGGACGTACCACGTCTGAATCACATTTGGACCACGTTTGTACCACGTTTTGACGGACACGATACTGCACACGTCAGACAGAATTTACACCATCGCATGCGCTATAATTGCAATATTTGAATAGTGTGCTTGAAATCGCAGGCATTCGGCGTGTTTCGGCTTTCGTCGGTACTGCTGTAATTGAACGGCGCTGGTAATACTGAATACATTACAATGAGTACTTCCCTTGAGATTAAAATAACTCCATTTGCTTTAGTGTTTATATAGTATAGTTATGTCGATGAAAGCTGTGAGCTGTGCTACAACTCATCACATCAAACTACTTGATTGCGGGTTCAGATTGCCAATAGATGACGTTGACATCTGGGCAAGATTAACGAGATAAACATAGCTGTCAAATGCGTCGCTTTAGTTTCATGACCGTTGCTTTAAGACAATATCGCCTCTTCCAGCACGAAGAACACGTGAAGCAGATTGCATCTATCTCGGCATCACACAATGTACCACCAACCGAATTTATACTTCAAAGCGCAATTTCTGCTCTTGTCTGCGTCATTATCGACATCGATCGTGGTAAACCTACGGCCGTTTTCACTCGTATGAATCTCCGCAATCACCGCTGAAGCCACTAATGTTTAGTAAATAATTCGCCGCCGAATCCCCAACGTCGAACGTCGTGTATTGGGCATACGCCGTTGCTGGCTTGACGTCGTTGAACGCTTCCAACTCGCTGCATTAAATAAAGAAATATAAGGTTCGATAATGTCCAGCCGTAAAACGTTTGCCGTGGGTAAACGTTTCCGTGGCACGAGGGAACTGTATGAACCGCAAGGCCGTAGGCCGCGG
The DNA here is from genome assembly GCA_029237695.1 of Conchocele bisecta. NCBI lineage: Eukaryota > Metazoa > Mollusca > Bivalvia > Lucinida > Thyasiridae > Conchocele > Conchocele bisecta. The sequence goes on from CM055268.1 coordinate 61,009,012, forward strand.
GTTCAAACAGTTCCCTAGTGCCACGGCAAACGTTTATGCACGACTAGACATGGTCGAACGTTATTGTTACATTTCCGTCGGAAAAATCGAGAAATTTGAGCATACATATACAGTACTTTGATAATCTGCTCCATTCAAGCAGCTGATTTGCACATACATATTCCGGGGCAGCAGTACACATCGCATGGTGCAACCGCGTCAATTTCGAAACTTCAGTGCGACCATTGTAAACTGGTCTGGTGACGTAATGACGCATTCTAAGAACGTCATGAAACAGATGCATTAACGTAGGTGTTGGCTTGGCTCCGGAATGAGCATTGTCTACAGCCATGAACAAACAGCACCAAACTACGACAGCCATGTACTAGTTATAGTTCACATATTGAATTTGTAATAAATTAGTTTATTAAAAATTAAATATGTGAACAATAACGTACTTATAGTTTACACGGCCCAGTTGCGAAGCTCCGCCCCTAAACGTGATTTCGAATCGCTGTACTAGCATGTGATTGGCGGTGTGACACGAAGTGAGAGCGTGTGTGGGCGGTAATATGCTTTGCAAGGCGGCGTAAAATCAGTTGTAAATATAGCGGCTGAACATTTAATGATTAATTAAATAGATATTGGCGAATGCGTCGCAATATGCGATTAATTGCGACGAAATGCTGTTCTTTCATTGGTCGAGAAACTAGGGCAAACAATAAATAACAATAAATAACAATGGGTAGTAGCACGTCTCTAAACTGGGGCCGTTTCACTAAACTTCGTACGACTAAAATGTTCGTAAGTGCAAAAATATAATAGTCAGTAAATTTCACATTAACAAAGTTATATTGTAAACAATTATTGGATTTACATTTATTGAGCATATGCTGCATATGCAGCATATGTTCAATAAATGTAAATCCATCAATTGATATTTCCAGAAAATCCTAAATTTGCACTTACGAACATTTTAGTCGTACAAAGTTTAGTGAAACAGCCCCCAGGACTCTGTACGCTTAATTATGGCTGTGAAAGGAGAGTGGGGCTTTTATGGGCTTCGTGCCCAGCGTAGCTCCTGATAAAATGTTCTGTAGCCTGTAATACGGGGCGCCAAGTGGGACATCGCTCAATTTTGTCAACAAAATTCATTTTTGTACCTATAAACTTGACAAAAACAAAACAAAATTAAATATATACTGATTTTGTCAACAAAATTCACTTTTGTGCCACAAAACTCAATTCTGTGTCACAAAATTCACTTCTGTGCCACAAAACTCAATTCTGTGTCACAAAATTCAATTCTGTGTCACAAAATTCAATTCTGCATACGTTTCGTATACGTATTTGCATACGTTTCGATTATGTTGCCCAAATATGGCACACGCATGTAAGAAGGACTACCATTGGTCAGAAACTGGACTGGAGAAATGGGTCACGGTCGCCGATCAGCGATCCAAAATGGCGTCTGAAGAAGTAAGTTTCAGAGAACGCTGGATGAAACACACTTGTTACTGCTTTGTAGCTTAGTGTTGCAAGGTATTCTTACTGTTTATAAATTTCGTATACACGGGGTGCTAGCAATGTCCCACGATAAAATGGTCTCGTGTGGTGGTTACAATACGATTAGTCACAATAAGATTCTTGGATAGAACTAGAGGTATATATTTTGTAATCATAATATAACCAAAATAACTGTCCATAAAGAAGTATAATATTGATATATTGGGTTATATTTTCGCATTGAAATATTTAAACCTGCAAGTGTACTCCACCATCTAGTAAAATGGACTAATACCGATCTCAACCAATCAACGTAGAGATGACATAGACTATCAGTTACGCAAACTAATTTTTGTGGACAAAACTGACTTTTGTAGACAAAACTGAATTCTGTCTTACAAAACTGAATTTTGTTCACAAAACTCAATTCTGTCTTACAAAATTGAATCCTTTATAACAAAAATGAATTTTGTATATCAGAATTTTACATAATTGGATTTTGTGATTTTTAGTGTTACAAAACTCAATTTTGTCTGGACAAAATTGTTTTTGTACACATAATTAACCTGTCCTGCATGGCGCCCCGTATGTAAACGATCAATATGTAATACATGTAGTTATAGTTCACATATTGAATTTTTAATAAATTCATTTTGTACCGAGCGTTATTGAATTGTTACCAAATTAATTTCGCAGCGAGTGCAAGCAAGCGATCCATTCTAATAGAGAAGAAGAAGAAGAAGAAGAAGAAGAGTTTATTGACATAAACTATATACAGTTTCTAGTCATAATAACTTGCTCAATTTCTAGCAATATATGAATAACATGATAGGTAATGAGTGAAACATGATATTAGTTGCATGAGTTTGAAAAAGTAAGTACTTTGAGGGTGGAAATTGCTTAACAACTGTTCATAAATTGAAAAATTACATGTGCATGTATAATTGTTGTCGTTGCCACTATTGGAGAACCCGTGTTGTCCGGTAGTGTCAAGTACAACGATTTAACATGGTGGTTGGTGGAATAAGCTGTGATATGTAACGGAGTACGGCGGAGTAGGCTGTCGGCTGTCAAATGGGAACCCAAAACGCCTGTCACCAGCGTGAGGTCAATCTCGGTTGCGCACTCACACATTCTGTATGGTGTATGACGGAGGTCGTGTTGTTTAATATAGTTTGATCCGTTATAGTACTCAGCTGTCAGGGATTAGACTGTGTGAATGAGCTGCCGTGACGTTCCCCACCCCGGCTGGACACGCCCCAAGATCCTACGTGACTGCCCACGCACATAATTCAAACAATTGGGAGCTGTGGTGTATAATTCATGACTATATATACTATGACCAGTGTAGCCCCAGGTCTGAACGCTCAAATGTGCGTCAAGACCAGGAATCACACTGCGTTGTACACTATTGCATAGTACATATCCATTAGAAGAATGTATGTGCTAATCAATTAAGCTGCTTCAATGGTTTCCTTATTGATTATACATGTAATAATACTCGTTTTGCAGTTAACATGGTATGCATGTATCCATTCTAATAGAAGGTGTCCGCGATGGGGCTGGGCAACCAGCAAATAAGTTAGTTATAGTTCACATATTGAATTTTTAATAAACTATTTTCTCACTCGCTTGCGCTCGCTGCGAACTGTTCAATGTTTCGGGGGCGTTTGCGTCTGCGTATGAATTTTAGTGGGCGGTGCTTATGTTATAACACCTGCGGGGGAGTGCACGCGGGTGATTACGGATGAGTGTCATCTTGCTAAATGTAGCTGAGCTGCATTTCGAGAGCAATCGGATTTTCACTAGAATTCATTTACCAATACATGTACATGCCATTTGCAACCAATAATATTCAGATATGTTAAAGGTACATGCCCACTCAGTAGGCACAACAGGTTCTTAATATCAGAGACATTTTTTGGCAAAATAAACAGTCATTAACCATTACCCCACGTATTGATTGGCATTATTATATATTTTATATCAGACGTACATTTCCACACTGATATCAGGGGCGATAACCGTGTTTCTTTAAAATGTTAACGGACTATACTATTTATTTTCTGTATTTAATTTTGGATGTGCAATGATCATACTTTACAGCCTGTCGAAAATAAATTTTTTCAGGTGACGCATTTAATTATAGTATAAATAATTAAAATATACCATGCCTTATTTGCATATGAAAATAGTCTGATACCACCGCGAGTCACTATCAGTAAACTAAATATTACTAGATGATTATATCTGTATTGCGGGCACTCACAATTTTTAGAACTGGTGGAACAGCGACACAATTACACACTTGTTTATTTCCGATAAATAACAGTTTGACTGAGTGAGCATGTACCTTTAACCCTTTGAACCCGAAATCCCGCTATAGCGTTTTATGCAAAAAGTGCAGATCCAGATGAGCCGGCTCGTAACGAGCCGTCTCATCAGGATCTGCACTTTTTGAAGAAAAAAAAACATCCCCTTTTCATAAATGGACTAGTCTGAAAACCATTTTGTGACGGTTGGGTTGGTTGCAAAATGAACATATCAAAATCCATTCCAGTTACTTAGGGGTGAAAGTGTTAAGTGATTTAAATGTCAATGCAATGAACATAAACACATGGTGTGCATGTAATCTATAGGAGACAGAGCATGCTCCATATATGTGGTGTGACTGGGGACATGGGGCCTATTGGTTTGACGGCCAGTGTAGATCTAGAGCAGCCTGTGCACCTGATCATGATCTACAGTGTTCGGCATTCCATTCATGAATCATCCACCATGTATCCAACAAGCAATCTAGATCGTTATCAGGCCACGGGGATCAAGTTCGACGCTGGTCACAAATTCCATAAGCCCCATTTTCTCCAGTCAAACCCACATTTATGACATATGTGTGTGTCCAGGCGCCCGGTTCACTAAACTTCGTACGACTAAGATGTTCGTAAGTGCAAATTTAGGATCGTCTGGAAATTTAAATTGGCGGATTTACATTTATTGAGCATAGGCTGCATATGCAGCCTATGCTAAATAAATGTAAATCCAATAATTGTTTACAAGAAAACAGTGTTAATGTGAAATTTACAGACTATCATAATGTTGCATCTACGAACATTTTAGTTGTACGAAGTTTAGTGAAACGGCCGCCTGTTTATCTTACATACATGTACAGCTGACTAGGTGTTGTGGTCAGCAGGTGGGTGATGTCCAAGCCCAGCCAAAACTCGCCAGCCGGGTCACCAAAGCCCTGAACATAGTCGATCCAATTCCTGTTGAAGTCTTCGGACCCACCCTGCTGTCTCCTGAACACAGTCCAACCCCCATTGGTCAAGTCGCACCACGTGGTTACGCTAACACCGCCTTCAATGGTAAACGTATACACGCCGTCATTAGTGTTTCCGTCTCTGTAAAGCGCCTCACAGTCTGAAATAAAGAATACCAGTCTATCAGTTTATCAGACATGGCGAGGGAACGCGTGTCCGAGTCGAGCCTAATACAATTGATAGCAACAGACACTAGGATGGTATTATATTGAGCAGGTAACGTTTTTTATCGAGAGCCGTGTTGGTTTGAATATACGGTACAAAATTCGCTCGGACAGAGGAGTAAAGTAGAACGAAAGTCGCGAAGACAGCGAACACGGCTGACGAATACATTATTCTACGCGATACTTTGATCACGACTTAGCTTCTACTGTGCATTTGAAAAGTTAAGTTTGTTGACTGCTGACAATATCCAAACAATTACGATGTATATTATTTATAACTGAGTGACATTTACATAATAACCGCATTAATAATAATTACACAATGTACTTTCATCTCGCTAGGTAGTATCTCCCCTGTCTCATCATCGATTCGTCGATATTGATTCGAAAACCAGTCGATCTTCCCTAAATGACGTCGAACATTGACACAAAAATCAGAGCCCATGCGGAGTTTAATTTAATGGAGGTTGCGCTACGGATTTACCGGTTTGTTGATACAGTGGAACCTCTATATGAGTTTCTTGGTCATTTATCTCAGGTGATAATGCCTGATCGTGATCGCATAGCACACAACTATGGCTTGGAATGATCAAATGCCTGATTTACAATGAAACCTCTCCAAGCCGGGCACCCTGGGGACCTCGGGTGTCCGGTTTAGGGGTGTTTCACTTTTTATGTTAATGACTATGTATTAGTACAGGGCATACATTATATATTTCGTACGCGTCGCCATAAAATGAATGTTCTAACTGATCAGGCACGGGTGTAAACAGGGCCGTGTATGTAGGGCCAGGTACCGTGTCTTCTTCTTGGAGAGTATTCTTCATGTACATTGGTCACTCTGTGCGTGTACGATCTATTTTGTTTGTTAGAAACATGGCGTGTATTCATTGATGAAATGGCGAACAGTGCCAATCCTCATCAGACTGTGCGGATGCACAGGCTGATCTGTATCTACACTGGCCGCGAACCCCATAATACTGAGTTCTCCAGTCACAGCCATATATGGTCATGAGCACACTTTCAACAGAAACCAATAAGGTACGCATACAATACTAGAACATTATCAAGGTGTATGATCACGTGGTTACAACAACAACAACACGTACTGAAACTTCCAGAAGCCTTCCGATTCAAAGTACGTATTCTTTTATTTTGTCCTTATTATCTAACGGATTTTTATGAAATATGGCGCATCAAACGCGTCTGCATTTGGTGGTCTCGGTACTTCGGCCCAAGCGTCTGTCGTTTTCGCGACAGTTGTACTAAGTACAAAGTGGGACATCACGTTGGATGGTAAATCATAACATTGTAAATAATAATAATAATATTATTATATACGTCAAACAGCTATTATAAAAGGACATAATTTGATAGTGCGATATCACGCTGGATTATAAATTAACTTAGATATAAATATTAATGTAGGTAATGCTATCATGTAGGCGTATGTCAAATGGCTAGGATGAGATGACATTAAACGTCATATGTGGATGTGACTGGAAAAATAGGGATTATGGAATGTGTGACCGGTCTAGCTACGTTTTGCACAATCCTGTAGTCTGATAACGATCTATATTGCATGTTAGAAGCATGTCGGGTGTTAATTGATGGGATAGCGAACAATGCAGATCCTGACCAGCCTGTACGGTGGCACAGGCTGATCTGGATCTACACTGATCGCAAAACCCATAAGCCCCTTTATTCCAGTCACAGCCACATATAAACAGACGTGATGGACAATTGAATACAAGTAGTACTGTAGTACAATTTACTCAGAGTTGGTGACACATACGAGAACAAAATCAACAAGAAAGTGTCGCCCAACTGATTTAGAATATAATCGGTACACAGTATAGTGTGGTACATATTATAGTAATTAAGTGTAATCTGTGATAAATGCACGCACGCACGCACGCACGCACGCACGCACGCACGCACGCACGCACACTGGAACTAAAAAGCCGGTAAACATATCCAACTTTCGCGGCCACTTACCTGTAGAAAGTCTGCATCAGTAGCGGCGATTTTTATATGGAATTATATAGGAGACTATTACCATTTCTTACGTAACTTTTAAACTACACAACCGATTGAAAATGCACAAGTCACATTTTAAACTTCAATTACTGTACTTTATGATGATGTTTCGATCGTGTTTTTAAAATAAAAATATTTTGGTCCAGTTTAGCTTTAAACATAGTCGGTAGTTTTTATATGATTTATATAGCAAATTGTGATTTTTCTTCTCGAGTTTCGTTGGGAAAATTGCAAAATCTCTTTTTATAATAATAGTTACAAAAAATGCACAGATATGTTCAATTAGCTCATTCATTTTTCTATCTATTGATCTGGGTATACACTGGTTGCAATCGCTGTTTTGCATTAGGCTACATGAATATTGCCCGATATTAAAGGTACATGCCCACGCAGCAGGTTACACTGTACTACTACTTTTCATTTTCTGTCATGCCTTATATGAGCCATTTGTCTACCTACTAACGAGTTATTTTTAATTACGGCGCGTGTTAATTGGTGTTAAATCGCATTTTATATGCCGCGACCAGAAAGGGTATTTTCAGTGCTATTTTTACCAACACGCGTCACGTGACACGGTTAATCATATCACATCTTTGACATGTGCAGTGAAGTATCGGAAGTTCAGAAGAACAATCTCTGTTCGAGTCCAAATCTAAATCTTCACGTAACTCTTTCCATTTGGTGATCTGGTCGCCAATATTAACCACTCTCTCTCTCTGTACTGCCTGTCCCTCAGACATTTCGCCTTTTTTTTGGCCGACAGCCGTTTCAGACAATTTCCGTCCTGGACGTTTCGACATGTTGATATTCTTGTTTACATATTGGGAAGCCTACTGGCACGCGTAGTATACTGCGCATGCGCACCGCAAGCCGTGATGTCAAAGTCGTCGTAACATTATGAAAATAGACTGTTACCGCCGCGCGTCGCTAACAGTAAATTGATAATTAATAAATGATTATATTTGTATAGCGGGCACTCGTAATTTTTAGAACTGGTGGAATAGTGACATAATTATACACTTATTTAATTCCTATAAAGAACATTTTGTACCTACTGCGTGGGCATGTACCTTTAACTTAAAAAATGTTCGCTAGCCTGAGAATATATATATCGAGTACATCGGTCATCTGTAATTGTTTACGTGATTTAACTAATTGTTATGACTGTGTGGTTGTTTTCTCCGCATAACTATAGTGCAGGCTTCATAATGATTAATGAACAGTGTAAGCCCAGATCAGACTCATACACGCACATATTTTAAAAATCGATTAGAAAACAGCATACACGCATATATACGGTCTGCATCTGCGCAGTCTGATCATAGTATACACCTGTAGCAACTGACATACTGATTTGTAATTTCAGCATAGACTTTGTCTTATTTGATTATCTTTGCGATAATTGCAACTTGCAATACTTAATATAATTTCATCTTTATTTGATATGTTTAGAAATAATTAACGTAATTTCCTTTTACGTATACACGGGAATTATAAATATTGGTCGGACTACGTTAGTCTACAAAGAGGAAGGTGCGGTAAGGCCCTGAAATCGCATCCGGTTTTGCCAAAATTTAATCTTCTCAAAAATATATAAATTTTACCCATGTTAAATACAACATTTCATCTCTTTAAAAAATATAATTTTGATCAGTTTACATCATGCGATGACGTCATGACACCGCGTGGCGTGACGTCATGAAACCGGAAATTGGCATTTTCTTGACATTTTCTTCACTACGTTCATGAATTTAATACCCAGACCACCCGTGTACCAAGTTAATATTTTCAATTTAAATTACCTTTGCAGTCATAAACCTACTGTATTAAAATTAAAATTTGGTACACAGTTGGGCTGGTAGCTAACTTTTGATTTTATTTTAATACAACAAATTGGGCCGTATTTCCCCTACCCCACCCACAGGTAATGTTGAATATTCCCCACCCACTTGAATTCATGCAGTATAAGACTCTATCTATACAGATTGAGTTGAATACAATGGAATTATTTTAGTAGCCCTGTGACCCCACCCACTTGCCAACCACAGCTGTCTGGTTATTTTGACACTCAACAGCGTGGATAGGGTGTTTATTCCGATGTAAGATATCTATATATATATTTCTATACAACAACATACCTTGTGTATTCACTGACATAGTTTATTTCATGCATTAAGAGCCAAAAATAAGTCATACAAATTGAAACATTTGCGCCTTCAAAGTTTGTTTATAAAGGGAAGTAACTGGCATCAACTGAATGTGTGTAATGATATAAATCCTCACCATTAAATTCATCCCATGCTAGGTTAACTTACATGTAAGCTAGGTTAATACATGTATTTGTTTGATTTATCATGTAGACTGACGCATAAAATAACACTGGATAGTGTTATGTAGTTCTAAGTCATTGGATCTATGTTAATTTATTGATGCATTTACAAGTGTGTGAAATTAGTTGCTTATTGGAAAGGGATATACTGTACTAGCTATCGGATATTTAAAGGGACATGCGTCTCATATGATTAGGGCCGTAACTACACTGAGGCACGAGGAGGTTGCCTCCTCGTTCTTTTGGCATCATTTATTTTTAGGATTTCATCTTCAAATATTGGCCTATATTCTAGATAGGCTATAATACTGACACAAAGTGTAGCTTTAAATATATACTGTTTTAACAGTTTACACATGAATTATATCGGTATACACCTTAATACCTATGGTCTTAATGTACGGGGTTTTGCCATTTTATATTTGCATATGAATTGATATCATAAAAACTGAGTTTGTTTGAAGAATTTACCAATGTGCCAAGTCTTGAAGCTCTACGATGATTGAACAACAACCAATGTCTCGCGTTATTTGTTCTGAGTTATGTCCCGACGGTTTTTTCTGTGGTTTTTCTCCGGGACCTCCGGGTTCCCACCCCATTAAAACAAGCTACAGACTCAATAGCAGATTCACAAAAAGTTAATCTCAGGTCAGATACAGCTGCAAGTTTTGTCTGGTGCTAATTATCATAATGGTAGTCTTGTTTGCGTTAATAACCATTTTGTTTTGGTCACCAATTCTCAATAGCACTTAGATCTGCTTGTAGATTAGTATGGATGATAACTGGATCGCTACCTGATGTATTACTGTTTGCGTAATTGGCAAACATATCAGTTGTATTGTATTGTATTGTATTGTTAATTAAAAAAGGCAAATCATTTATAAATAAAAGAAATAGAGTACGTTGGTCTAAGAATTAATCCTTGAGGAACAGCAGCTATGACATTAGCGAAATCGGAAGAGATACCACCGTTTTGCTTTCGGTCAGTTAAATAAGATGACAATCAGTTAAGTGATGCTATTTTGAATTTATAGATTTTAAGTTTTTGCAGTAATACAGTGTGATCTACCAGATCAAAAGCTTTCTTAAGGACCCATTCTATACATGCTCATCGTTTGATTCGAAGATAATTGCTTCGTAAATGTGATGGAATATATGTATAAAACATATAGTCAACACTGCCTCGTCACTGTATCCTATACGGCACATGGAATGTTGAAATCGGCATATTGTGTGTTCAAGCCATCAGCCACTTTCACCTCTTCTGGCGTTTGACACAAAGCGCAAAATGTGAAGTAGAACATATGGTATAATGTAGCTAATCACATGCAGAAAACCCGAGAGAACGGACTCCTATCAATTATATTACACCAAACTGTAAAATATGTCAGTTTTCTGGACAGGTTTGTGCCTGTGTTTTTTCTGGACAGGTTTGTGCCTGTGTTTTTAACAACATCAACCACCATTATAAATAGCCTCATACACATAATTTCGCACAGTGTATCACTTTTTACCTGGCAAAACACACAACAAATACAATATATGCCCACTATTGTACTCTGTTATTACCTATCAAATCCAGTGAAATGTAAGCAGTTACCTGAGTGTATTGTCCCTGGTGTCTACTCACCTAATATGCGAGTAAGTATGGCTTTACCTATGGATAACGTGTACACTAACAATATGATGTGCATCAGATTGAACAGTTTACACATCAAAATTTATTTTGAGATTGATGTGAGAAATGCTCAGGTATCTCGTCTTTTGTATAGTTTGCTGGCATAATATTTATAGCATGCCGTAGTCATATCTGTCTATGATGTATTGCACCAAATTGTATTTGGTTTACTGTCATATTATTTGCTGTATGTGTCAAACGCACGAAGTGGTGAAACTGTACGATGGCTTGTACATACAAAGAAGGCGGAGATGGCAACTCAATGTACCATATAGTATACAGTAGTAGTTCTTTATTTCCTCCCATATCACATCATATGAAGCAATTATCACTGAAGCCAAGTGTATCTATCTATGACCTACTACCTTATTATTTATACTAATTAAATGCGCCACCTGAAAAAAGAATATTTTCGACAGATTATAAAGTATGATCATTGCACATCAAAAAATAAAATACAGAGAATAAATAGTAATTTCCATTAACATTTTAGGGAAACACGGTTATCGCCCCTGATATCATTGTGGAAATTTACGTCGGATATAAAATGTATAATAATGCCAATCAATACGTGGGGTAATGGTGAATGAATGTTTAATTTGCCAGAAAACGTCTTAGATGATGTCTCTGATATAAAGAACATGTTGTGCCTACTGAGTGGGCATTTGCCTTTAAAGTCCACAAAGTGTGGCAAGAATGAGATTTTCGAAATGTCACGTAGCAGTTTGTACATGTTTACACACTCCTGTATGTGTTTGTTAACATGCTTTTCAAATAGTCATGGTCGTGAACATAACCTATGGAAAATAACACAGAAGTGTGGTGTGTCTTATTTTCATGTTAATTTCAACTAAAAATAGTTTCTTCCATTAATATTCGATGAGATGTTTTGCTATCCGTATCCGGATCCGGATCCTGTAATGCTAGACTATATTTTTCATACAAACACGGATATGCAAATGTGTATTCATTTTTTCTCGCCCACCAGGTGACCTGAGACAAGGATATCCGTATAGTCACGCGAGGCCTGAATGGTGATGACATTGAACATTAATTTAATAATTATTTGTAAACGATCCATTGAACTGGTATTAGCATCCAATTCGTGGGTTAAAACAAAGTTTTGACGTTTTGTTGACATGGCAAGCACGTTGGACATATCAAAAGTCGCATAAATTCAGCGAATAAAAAGTTGGGTATTATTCTGGGTCAGATCAATATTTTGAGATTCGCAAATATGTTCTATATAGGGGCGAGAAAAAGTATCCATCATATGCATTGGTGTGAGAGAAGGATATTCCACCCTCGTGATCAGAATATGTCGTCAGAAACTCGGCAAAGCCTCTGACAACATATTCTGACATTCGGTGGAATATCCTTGCCCCACACCAGTGCATATGATGGATACTCTTAATATAATCTCACTGTTCCTGGAGGAAACCCTGTTCTCGGTCACGTAGATATTACTGATTAGGGGTTTGCATTTAGGGGTGGCATGATTCCAGCATAAATATCGACTTCTGTGCTTATATGTAGGACATTCTAAGATGTATTAATTAGTATGTGGGCATATTGCGTTGCTCTTGATGTTCCGTACGTCCTTCCGTCCGTACGTCCGTCCGTGTACATTTACGTCGAAACTCTTATAAGAGTTATTCCAACATAATGAACATGTAATATCGTCAATATTACGATAAAGCATTGCTTCAATACTTGGACACTTGAATCATCTGAACATGTGTCACATTCCTGCGCCACTATTAACACGACCTTCACATTTGTCACCTTCAATCTATCACTGAAACACTTAGCCATTTTGTTACTTCGAAATGTTTGTAAGATCGAGTTTCGCCAACATGTAATATCTTCAATATTACGTAAAGGATTACTTTAATATTTGGACAGTTCATTCACCTGAATATTTGTGATGCAATCACATCACCAATGACATGACATTTGTGACCTTCAAAATGGTGCTGAAACAATTAGCCATTTTCTTACGTCAAAAAGTGTGTAGGACTTTCTCAAATGACTTTGAAATTTGTGTAAATTAAAATATTTAATTTTTGACACACGCTTTATTGTTAGAGTCCATTGTACCATGGGGGCATATCCATGTTTTACAAACATAATTTCTAGTTGTGCATACGAAACATAATTTCTAGTTGTGTATTATACATTGAGGTTCCAAATAAATCAATTTATTTATTATTTCCAGATTTCGAATTTGCACCATTATATGTGTGGGTTCGAATCCCAATGCAACTTATCATTTTTATTTCAGAAAAGTGTCTCATTTTCCAAACACAACATTGCCGTAGTTATCTTTAACGGTGTGATAGAATAGCACTGAAACAAATATGATTGCAACATCTGTCATTCGAAAATAAGCTTTACTAGAAGTTGAACTGGTTTACTCGATTAACCCCAGTTAATTCGAAAGTTTCAACAAAGCCGTGTAGACACAGGTGACCCTCTCATAACGAGCCATGTCATCAGAATCTGCTATATTTATAAGTATTTTTTAGATTTAATAATAAATACTCGTAATATTTTCTTTCCGTGTGTGGGTGGCGGGGTGGGGGGGGGGGGGGGGGGGGGGGGGGGGGGGGGGGGGGGGGGGGGGGGGGGGGGGGGCATGACCCCTGCCTCTTCGTTCTTGACAACGATTTATTTCTGAGAGACATGGATTAAATAGCTTTAATTTACCTAATTTTAATATACACATGTGTCTTTTTGTTTCATATATTTGTCTCTGATGTTTTCAAGTCGCCAGATGCATATGTACATGTATGTTCTATAAAGTTACTATAACATCTTTAGACGTGAAACATCACCAGATTTTCGTCAAACATGATTCGATTTAACATATTGTTGCATGGGCGTGATCATGCGGTGAATTGAAAGTAAAATGTTATTTCTCCATGATGATAAAATGCTCGACGTGCAGGGATTTTTCTGGCGCAGCGATATCTGAAAACCAAAGAACTTGTTTTATGGCCTTATACATATATATCGTTTATATATATGTATACCAAGTTTCAGGTCTGTAGCTATTACGGGTTAAAAGTGTTACGAGTTACAAGACAAAATAAGTCGAAAAGGGGGCGATAATCTATGACCCCGGGGTCGAATAAAAAATCAAAATAAACTTTGCGCATCTATTCATCATAACGAAGCTACATACCAAGTTTCAGGTGGGTAGCTAGTACGGTTTAAAAGTTTTACGACTTACAATGTTGGTATCGTTGTATGTTTTCTCTTGATTTGATGGCAATAGTAACGGGATTTATACCGATTATCGAAACTATTATTGGTGAAAGTGTCACAAATTATATAATTGTCAATAAATTGAAATGTGTTGTTTTTATTTCCAGGGAATTAAGCAGAATCATCGCGAATTATTTACTGCAAATTAAACTAAACCTCCTTGAAGCTCCATGTATATTGCCCGAAATATTAAGTTAAAAAGGTTCGCCAGTCTGAGAATATATATAACGAGTACATCGGTCATCTGTAATTATTTACCTATAGTGCAGGCTACATAATGATTAATGAACAGTGTCAGCCCCGATCAGACTCATACACGTACACATTTTAAAAATCGATTAGAAAATAGCATACACGCATATAAGGTATACATCCGCGCAGTCTGATCATAGTATACACATATAGCAACTGACATATTATTAATGTTATTTTTGTGAATAACTTTGTAATTCCAACGTTAAATTATGAGACCCTAATAAAAAGTGTTCTCTTAAATTTGCAGTACGGCAAACATGTTCTACTGATTTGTAATTTCAGCATAGACTTTGTCTTATTTGATTATCTTTGACATAATTGCAACTTGCAATACTTAATATAATTTCATATTTATTTGACATGGTTAGAAATAATTAACGTAATTCCCTTTTTACATACACGGGAATTATAAATCTTGGTCAGACTACGTTCGTTTACAAAATTACTTACGCTGGTTGTAACTATTTGTATCGTTGCATGTTTTCTCTCGATTTCACGTCAACATTAACGAGATTTCCACCGATTATCGAAACTAGTATTGGTGAAAGTGTCACAAATTATAAAATTGTCAATAAATGTAAATGTGTTGTTTGTATTTACAGAGAATTAAGCAGAATCATCGCGAATTATTTACTGCAAACTAAACTTCCTTGAACTTTATTTGTACAAAGCAGGCCCGTAAGCAGGATTTTCTATTGGGGGGTGCGTCAGGGGCGAGCCCCATGTAGTGGAGCGAGTACGCTAGGGGGATCCGGGGGCATGCTCCCCCGGAACCTTTTTAAACCTAGATGGCATGAAATGCACTCTCCTGCATTTTAAGTCATTTAAATTCGGATTTCAACGGTGGTAAATTGTGATATTTTCATTCAAATTACCTGTATATTAATGCATTTCAAGATTGGTTGAGATTACTGTTTGAAAAATAGCGGACCTCGGCGAATTTAGGGGGGTGCGTACGCACCAATGGTGGTCTCGCCACACTACATGTACATGGATTATCGATTTACATATCGATAAAATTGCATACATCACGTGACACCTGTAGATTTACGAGAGATTACGGAAAAAGCCGATATCACGGAAATTGCCGACTGACCATCACGTATTGGTCAGCTGAAATTGACCATGTGGTCACTATGGATTTTGTCCAGGTAAGGTGGCCGCGAAAGTTGGATATGACCGATTGGTACTCCCCGGTGCAAACATAACCGTTAAGGACCCGTTCTATACCTGATCATCGTTTGATTCAAAGATAATTGCTTCGTAAATGTGATGGAATATGTATAACATATATGTGAATACTGCCTCGTTACTGTATTCTATACGGCACATGGTGTGGCCAAGTCGGCCATCTTTGTGTGTTCCATCCATCAGCCAGTTTCACCAGGAGAACGGACTCCTATCAGTTATATTACACCAAACTGTAAAATATGTCAGTTTTATGGACAGGTTTGTGCCTGTGTTTTTAACAAAATGAACCACCATTATAATATATAGCCACATACACAGCAAATCGCACAGTGTATCACTTTTACCTGGCCAACCACACAACACATACCATATATACCCACTAATGTATTCTGTTATTAGCTATCAAATCCAGTGAAATGTAAGCAGTTACCTGAGTGTATTGTCCCTTGTGTCTACTCACCTACTATTCGAGTACATATGGCTTTACATATAATTGATGTCTATGGGGATTTAACATGGGGAAATATGGGTAACGTGTACACTAACGTAGGCTGTGCACCAGATTGAAAAGTTTACACATCAAACTTTATTTTGAGATTGATGGGAGAAATGCTCAGATATCTCGTCTTTTGTATATTTTGCTGGCATAATATGTATAGCTTGCTGTTGTGATATCTGTCTATTATGTATTGCACCAACTTTTATTTGGTTTGCTGTCATATTATGTGTTGTATGTGTCAAACGCATGAAGTGGTGAAACTGTACAATGGCTTGTACATACAAAGATGGCGGAGATGGCACATCAGTGCCCCATATAGTATACAGTAACAAGACAATAATCGGATATGCTATATTTATATATCACATCACTCTTATGATGCAATTATCATTGAAACCAAGTGTATCTATCTATGACCTAATACCTTAACATTGAGACAAGCTCAGCCAATCAGAAAAAATAAAGGACAATAACATTCATTCATTCGGCTCATATTTAAGGGTGGGAATTGGCTCGAACACCTTCCATACCCAGGACAATAACATGAGACATACCGTATTTATTCTAATAGTAGCCCCTCTCTAACAATTGCCCCTCCCATATTTGCTTTCTGAATATGTTATTTTCACATACACAAACATTGTTTTAAATGGCTTTTGTATGTGAAAATAACATGTTTTGATCCTATTTTTTTTTCCACCTTTTATTTTGATTACCACGAATTGCCTAGCCCCGGGGGGGGTTTATTAGAAGGGGGAAAAAATAACTACGGTACGTGGTTTTGAGAACTCATCCAAGATTTAGAATATAATCGGTACACAGTATGGTGTGGTATATGTTTTATTTTTAAGTGCAATATGTTATAAATACATGTCAACACGCCCAATATTATTATATTACAATATATGATAACTCCAAGCCTGTATAGTCACATTCAATCTAAGATGGCTCCTTTTTAATAGAAATGGCCATATATGTGATGCCGGCTGACAAAATGCACCTTATGCGCACGACCAGTGTAGCCACAGATCAGCCTGCGCATCCGCGCATCTATACTCTTCGCCATACAGTCGACACTGGAGTACATTTATCGTTGTCAGAAAAAAAAAACTTTTAGAACGTGGCGAAAACCCCATTGTTATAATAATCACACTTTGTGCAAGACCAAGCTGATCAGGGTCTACAATTGCTACAAATGGCCTCGTAAGGTCCATTTCCTCAACCGGTTGCACATATAAGGCGGTGTCATAGAAATGGGCTCCCGTACAACGTCATGGCTTATCATCGACCACCCTGACTGACCACCAAGGACACTGGCGAACAAACATGGCACCTCAATACATTTGTTACACGGCGAGTCAGTCTTCGGACATCTGCGTAATTTCATTAAATACATGCGGAATTTGTACATGTACTCTGAAATTTTGTCAACTTTTGACGCCATTTAATTTTGTAATCGTATTTCATGAAAGTACGCAGATGTTCGAAAGAACAAAATCATATGTCGTATCTCAAATTTTGCGACCAGTGAAGTTATTTATGGGAGATTTTATCGGAGAGATGGTTTAATATTTATAGGTTATTTAATTTTTATATGGATATTATGCACAAGTTCTGCAGCGTGTGAAATTGCGCGACTTTAGAAGCGCAATAACGTTAAGCGGCGGAACGAGTGGCGTACATCATATTCCGCATATACTCTGAACATTTTGTCAACTTTTGAGATTTATTTATGAAAGATATTGTAATTTTTGTAAAACGTATTTAATGAAATTACGCAGATGTCCGAAGGTAAAAAATCACATGGCGTGTCTCATATGAAAATGGCTACATTAGTGCATTATGAGTGTTGACATTACATTGCGAAACCCCATTTATGTATTTTTTATATATACATGACATGTAATGCGAGTTGGCGATAGTAATAATTATACATCGACTGAAAAGCGATTAATGTAGTCCCAGATCAGCCTGCGCGGATGCGCAGGCTGATCTGGGACTACACTAATCGCCAATGCGATAGGAGCCCATTTTCCCACCTGACGGTACTTGTAAGTAGGCCAGCTTGACCCATTTAGAGATCGCCGACCTAATTCGATATCGAATCCAATTAGATCGATACCTGGTACAATGGTAGATGATAAATTTCTGACCGTTCCGCAGATTACATTTAATCGAATCGATTCGCTATTGAACCTGGGACTTTCGGGGAAGTTTCCATTGCCACAGTGTTCCGATCAGCGTTCAAACTTGATCAATGTAACCTATATGGCCCGTTCCTCATGTTTTAAATCAAGTATTACTGGGTGCGTAATCATATTTAGACAAGCCACATCATTAAATGTCATCCGTAGACTATATAAGGCCGTCTGTTGGGGATGTCTAGTCAGTGTACAATCGCTCACTTAGCGGTATACACTCGGGTTGGGTTGGTTCTAAGGTTTGGACCCACGCCGGGTCGCCTCGGGGCGCCGTTTGATAGTGTGGGCACGGGTGGTAACCCGGGACTCTGAGATCTAGGTTAATTTCGAATAATTCCAGCACAAAAATATTTACACAATTCCCTAACATTTGATTGGCCCGTAGCAAGTCTCTGTCCAAAATGTATATCCCAGTAAACCCCCATGCCGAACTACTTTCCGTAACCGTGGGCGCAGTTAAAATAATTCTTAAGAAAACGGAAAATAAACACATTTTCCTGATGAATTTATTTCAACTGCTGCAATTATAAGGAATTAATCGAGGCAATAAACTTGGAAAAGTCGCGAGAATACTGGACGAGGTCTTAAAAAAATTACAATTTTCGAAAAAAAATCACAAAAAAAAGAAGATTTCGATTGCGTGTGAATAAAAGTATGAATGCAGAACTATCGTCTTAGAGACGTTCCATAGGTGCAATTCAGATGGTGATCGCAACAACGCTACGTTACATAATTATATTCTAATGCACTCTAATGAACGAATGAATGTCGCAAATTATTTCAATATGTATTCCTACGCCAATACTAAGTTTCAGATCGGTCAATTTACGCTGCCACATAATGACCGACCAAAACATGAGGTAACTCACATACAATGTCCCAAGTGGTATTCTGGTATTATTGCCAAAGACACAGCTGGCTTGCGTCTGAAACGTCCTGGTCCGAAAAATCCTGGTGACCTGGTCCGAATGTTGCATGGTCCGAAGCGTACGGCGAATTATTTTTGCAAATATCTCACCGTTGATCACGTTTCATATTTTTTGGCAGTAATAGATCGTTCACACAAACAGAAAGTATGTATTCTGTGTAATCTTGCATCTCAAATGGTAGTATAGCACGAATGATTAGACCAGTTATCACAATATGTATCAACATCAGGAAGTTTGACAGGCAGCTGCCATTGAAATATTGTTACTAAGAGATCGCACTGGAGTGACATAAAAAGCGCAAAGTAGTAAATAAGGCAATTATAATTCTAACGACGAATTTATTAATTGTATTATTGAAAAATAATGAAATCAGAAACATAACGTATATACATTCATGCAAACATTGCTAATATCTTGTAATTGTATTGGAACTATTTTCTTCATAGAAAATATTATTTGTGTGATCCGTCCGATATGACCTGCTCAACGAGTTTGCAATCCGGTACGATTTTCAACTAGACTCGATAAAGTTTGCAAAACAGTAAAGGAGTGCATTAGAAATAGGTTAACCGAATTGTAATTTTGAAATTTGCGGCGTATATCAGAAAATGATAGGTCGGAAAACATGTTTAATCAAACAGATTTTCCGACCTATCATTTTCTGATATGCGCCGCAAATTTCAAAATTACAATACAGTTAACCCTATATTAACATTGTCAGTTAAACTATCAGTTTATATAATTATTTATATACGTCTTACCATTTGTGCACACAGAAAGAATGTATATACAAGAATTCCGCCACGGAAGCGGTGTCGCGCCTGCCGAGGCAATTGTCCATCACGGGCATGTGCTACAGTAAGTATCACAAAATCCGTCAGAGAAGTACATGCTTAAAACACGAAATAGGTCAAGGTTGAAGAAACTGTTTATCATAAAAACACGGCTAATTGTTGCCACAACCATGTGAAGATCAAAACGTTCAAGGTCATGTTAATGGCGGCATGAGTCTGTTCCAAATGCTTACATGTATCAAGTGTCCAAATACTGAAAAAATATCCATCAAGTAATATTAATGTTATACGGTGATGAAGAAACCTGTACACACTTTTTGACGCAAAAAAATATGAAGGTACAAAAGGTCAAGGTCATGTTAATCGGGGAATGAGTGTGTTCCAAATGTCCACATGTATCAAGTGTTCAAATATTGAAGCAATCTGTAAGTAATATTAACGTTATATCATGATGAAGAAACTTGTACCAACTTTTTGACTAAAAATAAAATGCTAAGTGTTTCCGCATAAATGTGAAGGCAAAAAAGGTCAAGGCCATGTTAATGCAGGGATTCCGCTGGCGATCGCCACATTTCGCAATTGGCGATAAAAATAAACAATTGGCGATAAAAATTACAATTTTCGAAAAAAAATCGCCACTTCAAAGAAAATAATATATATATTCGTTTTTTTTTAAAGTGGCGATTTCTTTATTTTCCCCAGCGGAATCCCTGTTAATGCATGAGTGTGTTCCAAAATGCTCACATGTAACACGTGTCCAAACATTGAAGCAATCCATCAAGTAATATTAATGTTATACGATGGTGAAGAAACTTGTACACATTTTTTGACGCAACAAAATGGCTAAGTGTTTCCGCCAAAATGTGAAGGTAAGAAAGGTAAAGGTCGTGGTAATTGCGGCATGAGTGTGTTCCAAATGATCACATGTATCAAGTGTTCACATGTTGAAGCACTCCGTCAAGTAATATTAAAGTTATACCATGATGACGAAGCTTGTACAAAGTTTTAGACATTTCGGAAGACGACGACGCGGACGACGACGACGACTATAGTAGCGACTTCTGCTAAAGCAGGCGCGACAAAAACAATATTGCAAATAACAACTACCATTCCGTATAGATTTACGAGAGACGATAATTATACATGCTCATATAAAATGCATTTCAGAACAATACAACACAATAGTACATGCATCAGCACTATGCTCAGAAAACATAGTTATAACATATAATGTACGATTTTAAACTAGACTCGATAAAGTTTGCAAAACAGTAAAGGAGTGCATTAGAAATAGGTTAACCGCATTGTAATTTTGAAATTTGCGGCGTATGTCAGAAAATGATAGGTCGGAAAACATGTTTAATGGCTCCGCTAGCGCGTCGCCATTAAACAGATTTTCCGACCTATCATTTTCTGATATACGCCGCAAATTTCAAAATTACAATACAGTTAACCCTATATTAACATTGTCAGTTAAACTATCAGTTTAGATAATTCTTTATATACGTCTTACCATTTGTGCACACAGAAAGAATGTATATACAAGAATTCCGCCACGGAAGCGGTGTCGCGCCTGCCGAGGCAATTGTCCATCACGGGCATGTGCTACAGTAAGTATCACAAAATCCGTCAGAGAAGAACATGCTTAAAACACGAAATAGGTCACGGTTGAAGAAACTGTTTGACATAAAAATACGGCTAATTGTTGCCACAACCATGTGTAGGTCAAAACGTTCAAGTTCATGTTAATGGCGGCATGAGTCTGTTCCAAATGCTTACATGTATCAAGTGTCCAAATACTGAAATAAAACAAGTAATATTAATGTTATACGATGATAAAGAAACCTGTACACACTTTTTGACGTAAAAAATGTCTAAGTGTTTCCGCAAACATGTGAATATACAAAAAGGACAAGGCCATGCAAATGGCGGCATGAGTGTGTTTCGAATGATCACATGTACCAAGTGTCCAACTATTGAAGCAATCCGTTAAGTAATATTAAAGTTATACCATGATGAAGAAGCTTGTACAAACTTTTTGACGCAAACTAAATGGCTAAGTGTTTCCGCAAACATGTGAATATACAAAAATGACAAGGCCATGTTAATGGCGGCATGAGGGAGTTCCGAATGATCACATGTATCAAGTGTCCAAATATTGAAGCAATCCGTCAAGTATTATTAAAGTTATACCATGATGAAGAAGCTTGTACAAACTTGTTGACGCAACAAAATGGCTAAGTGTTTCCGCCAAAATGTGAAGGTAAGAAAGGTAAAGGTCGTGGTAATGGCGGTATGAGTCTGTTCCAAATGATCACATGTATCAAGTGTCCACATATTGAAGCAATCCGTCAAGTAATATTAAAGTTATACCATGATGGCGAAGCTTATACAAACTTTTAGACATTTCGGAAGACGACGACGCGGACGACGACGACAACTATAGTAGCGACTTCTGCTAAAGCAGGCGCGACAAAAACGATATTGCAAATAACAACTACCATTCCGTATATAATTACGAGAGAGGATATGTATACATGCTCATATAAAATGCATTTCAGAACAATACAACACAATAGTACATCCATCAGCACTATGCTGAGAAAACATAGTTATAACATATAATGTCGATTTCGTTGCACCCGGCTCGTCAATGATTCTACATATGACGCAGTAGAAACACCGCGCTGGTCCGTCACCGAGCGGTTGTTGGCTCCCAATAAACAGGTTATCTTGTTTTATCATATTAATTGAGCCAGGCTCTGCAATGTGGCTGTGATTGGAGAAATGGGGCTTATGTGGTTTTAATACACTGCCAAAACTCATTATATGAAATAATTATATATACATACGATATCGCTCGCGGGCGACAGTGGTAATAGTTATGTGTTTTGCGACTAGTGTAGATGCAGTTAAGTATCAGAATCCACACTCTGATCCGAATATTAGAAAGTATTATTTGTGTGATCCGTCCGATATGACCTGCTCAACGAGCTTGCAATCCGGTACGATTTTCAACTAGACTCGATAAAGTTTGAAAAACAGTAAAGGAGTGCATTAGACATAGGTTAACTGTATTGTAATTTTGAAATTTGCGGCGTATATCAGAAAATGATAGGTCGGAAAACATGTTTAATTAAACATATTTTCCGATCTATCATTGTTGATATACGCCGCAAATTTCAAAATTACAATACAGTTAACCCTATATTAACATTGTCAGTTAAACTATCAGTTTAGATAATTATTTATATACGTCTTACCATTTGTGCACACAGAAAGAATGTATATACAAGAATTCCGCCACGGAAGCGGTGTCGCGCCTGCCGAGGCACGTCCATCACGGACATGTGCTACAGTAAGTATCACAAAATCCGTCAGAGAAGTACATGCTTAAAACACGAAATAGGTCAAGGTTGAAGAAACTGTTTATCATAAAAACACGGCTAATTGTTGCCACAACCACGTGAAGGTCAAAACGTTCAAGGTCATGCTAATGGTGGCATGAGTCTGTTCCAAATGCTCACATGTATCAAGTGTCCACATATTGAAGCAATCCGTCAAGTAATATTAAAGTTATACCATGATGACGAAGCTTGTACAAACTGTTTGACATTTCGGACGACGACGACGAACTGTTTGACATTTCGGACGACGCGGACGACGACGAAGACGGAAAAAGCGGCGAATATAGTAGCGACTTCTGCTAAAGCAGGTGCTACAAACACAATATTGCAAATAACAACTACCATTCCGTATAGAATTACGAGAGACGATATTTATACATGATCATATAAAATGCATTTCAGAAAAATACAACACAATATTACATGCATCAGCACTATGCTGAGAAAACATCGACATGTAATAATGTCGATTTCGTTGCACCCGGCTCGTCAATGTATCTACATATGACGTAGTAGAAACACCGCGCTGGTCAGTCACCGAGCGGTTGTTGGCTCCCAATAAACAGGTTATCTTGTTTTATCATATTAATTGAGCCAGGCTCTGAAATGTGGCTGTGATTGGATAAATGGGGCTTATGTGCTTTTAATACACTGCCAAAATCTCATTTCGTTTGTTTGTTTATTGGTGTTTAACGGCCTATCAACAGCTAAGGTCATGTAAGGCCGGGCAAACGGGTTCGATCCTGTTTTAACCTGCTGCATTGAGGGAAATTCCCACAATCAGAACGGAATATTTACATCGAGAAAAATATATTTCAGCCCCGAAATTAGAATAACCTGACCTGGTTCTAGGTCCATACCACACCAAGTCACTTGGCCCCTTCCCCTAAAATAGGAATAATCGTAATACGCACATATGGGCTATAACCAGATTCAATTCATTATATGAAATAATTATATATACATACGATATCGCTCGCGGGCGACAGTAGTACTAGTTATGTGTTTTGCGACCAGTGTAGATGCAGTTCAATATCAGCATCCACAGTCTGATCAGGGGGCCGTTTCACTAAACTTCATACGATTTAAATGTTCGTAAGTGCAAATTTAGGATCGTCTGGATATTTCAATTGATGCAGCCTATGCTCAATAAATGTAAATCCATTAATTGTTTACAAGAAAACATTGTTAATGTGAAATTTACAGATTATCATAATTTTGCACCTACGAAGAGTTTAGTCGTACGAAGTTTAGTGAAACGGCCCCCATGATCTGGAGGCTGTTTCACTACACTTCGTACGACTAAAATCTTCGTAAGTGCAAAATTAGGATCGCCTGGAAATTTCAATTGATGGATATCCGGCCTACGCTCAATAAATGTAAATTCAATAATTGTTTACAAGAAAACATTTTTAATGTGAAATTTACAGACCATCATAATTTTGCACTTACGAACAATTTAGTCGTACGAAGTTTAGTGAAATGGACCCCTGCACCGTTCGCCACTCCAGACATGAACCACCCGTCCTGTTTCTAACGAGCAATATCAGGCTACTATAGGTGTACACTGATTGTAAATCCTAAAAGCCCAATTTCTCCAGTCACATCAACATATTACCTCCCTTGTCGCATAATCGTGTTTCCTTCTTTCTTTCTGTATATGTGGTTGTGACTGGAGAAATGGGGCTTATGGGTTTTGCGACCAGTGTAGACCCAGATCAGCCTGTGCATCCGCACAGTCTGATCAGGATCTGCACTGTTCGTCATTCCATCAATGAAATACGCGTCATGCTTCTGACAATCAATATAGATCATAATCAGGTGACCGGAGTGTGCTATTTCATCAAGAGCTACACTGATCAGAAATCCCATAAGCCCCATTTCTCCAGTGACAACCGCATACAGCCGCACTCCCATTATTATAAGTTATAGTTCATATATTGGATTCTTAAGAAATTAAATGCGAGGGAGCGCTAGCGACCGCAGCAGTTAGTTCCTGAAAAATCCAATATGTAAACAATAACATATTTATAGTTCAGCCAAATGTACAATGCAATGACCCATCCGAGTATTGATTTTCCATTTACTGTCGAGCAGGTAGTCATTAAATCTGGTAATATATAACTTATTTGGGTTAAATGGTGCAATATGTGAGATAAATGGAGCACAATGCTGCCCAGCGATTGGCTTAGAAAGTAGGGCGAACTATAAAGGGTATTATGGACAGAAAATAATCATGGTCCAATTCAAAGGTGAATAAAGCGTGACAGGGGCGGTAAACCGGCTACATATTGCATTTTTAAGGAATTAAATGCGAGGGAGCGCTTTTAGAAACCAGCAGAAAGTCAGAGAATTTAAAGAAATAAAATTACCATGGAAACAAAAATCGCCTCTAAAAGCATATAATTAGGTATTTAGAGGCGATTTATTGTTGTTTTTCCCACGCTTTAATATTCACCTGTTGTCGTATTGCGCAGATAATTGTTGTCGAAAACCATTCATGTATTCAATAATTCATATCCATATTCCTAAAACATCGAAGCTCAGGAATTTTGATCAACTAAAGTGAACAGGTTTAACGTCCCAGCAATAGCTAAGTCATTTCAAGTCCCTTCTAGCGGGGTGGAATACTATGAAAGTATTTGTGTCCTGCCTCGTGCGGGGACTGAATCCAGAGGCCCGTTCCACTAAACTTCGTACAACTAAAATGTTCTTAAGTGCAAAATTATGATAGTCTGTAAATTTCACAATAACAATAATTTCTGTTAAACAAGTGATAGATTTACATTTATTGAGCATAGGCTGCATATGCAGCCTATGCTCAATAAATGTAAATCCATCAATTGATATTTCCAGACGATCCTAAATTTGCACTTACGAACATTTTAGTCGTACAAAGTTTAGTGAAACGGACACCAACATCTCAGGAATTGAATTCCAGTGCAGTAACCACTGGATCACAACCCACCCATTGATCAAATGAAATGGATATAGTAGCCCGTTCGTTGATACGTACATACATTGATGTCCATATAGTTATAACCCTCATACTGGATATCTGGGAAATAATATATTGCTGTTGGTAGTGGGGGTGTTTAACGGCCTATCAACAGCTAAGGTCATTTAAGGCCGGGCCAACGGGTTCGATCCCGTATTCAACCTGCTGCATTGGGGGAACATCCCAAAATCAGAACGGAATATTAATATGTCCAACCTGAACTTTGAATAACCTGACCTGGTACCAGGCCCATACCACAACAAAGCCATTAGGCACCTTCCCCTAAAAGTAATAGGATTACGAATAATCATATTACTCATATAAGGGGTATAACTAGATTCAACATACAAGAACGCCAAAGACGTACATGAAGGTCAAACCAGGTCTCCGGTCGGGAGTCCGGTAAGGATGTATCCCGATCGTTAAATTACCCATCACATGCTCCCACCTGTCACCCACTCCGGTGCAGTAACCACTAAACCACAACCCACCCCTTGATCAAATAAAATGGATATAGCAGCCCGTTCGTTGATACAGACCTTATCGTCCAAAACATTATAACACTCATTGAATATCTGGGATTTCATCTGACACACATACACTTGGCATTAGCCCCCTCACCCCTAAATATATAAAAATGGTACGGTCCATTATCATTTTAGACTATTATTCCCTTAATTAAAACAGAAGTATTGTTTCAAATTCTTAAACATAATGACAAACACTGTAGTTCCAGATGAGATGGCTCGTTACGAGCCATCTCATCTGGATCTACAGTGTTTGCAAATGCTTCATTTATGGTATGTATGGTTAAAAGGGTTAAGACATACCGACTGAAATGCAGAGATAGTGGAACACCTTGACCGTTAAACAATTGAAGTAGGTCGTCTCACATAACAAACTGATATGGCTACATGATTTATTACCGTAGCACAACAACACACACATTTGAAGTAAATAAACAAGGCAATACTGCGGGAGATCTCTATAATATATTCGGCTTTATCGTGATTAATGTTTTAATTTCAGTGTATATATTAAACCATTCTGAATATTGAATAGGAATAAACAGAGGATTTTATATAAGTGATGATTTCATACGATATTTATTAAACGAGTTCACATGTTTCATGAGAAACGACGCTATTCCAAGTTTCGTATGAAATCAGTCAACAGGTTTAATAATAATACGCATATTAGGGTATCTGTATTGCATAACCAGGGCATCATGCATTTAAGCTGTACTGATCAGCAGAGAAGTGTTCTCTATAGGTGCAGTTTACTATAGTTATTACACTACACTAGTGTATTATGAATTTTAGTCGGGTATTACACTGCGAAAGCACAGTTTATAAATAAATATAGTTATCACATTTTTGATCCATTTTCAAGTATTGTTTCTGCATTTACATGCAGCACATGGGCAGTTTATGGACATGAGAATATGATAACACAGTTAGATCACGTTCGTCCGCATGTACGATCGATCATCCACTCGCAAAAGCTCGCGGAATATCTCCTCGTACAAGCGGACGAACCGTGATATAAATGTGGCTTAAAAACCTCTCAGACATAATAAATCATTATGTAATGTAACGAAAAACGTCCGGACAAAAACACCTCATGACAGTTGAAACCAGTGTAGCTGAAGATCAAACTATTGCAAGTAGCGTAGCCCCAGATCAGTCCGTCGCACCCATCTTAGCTCCAGTTTAGCCTACCCCCACCCCCGTGCAGTCTCCAGAGCCTACACTGTCCGTCTTTAAGCCACTGATGTATTATTATACATACCCATACATTGTATGTGGCGGTGACTGGAGAAATGGGGCTTATGTGTGATCAGTGTAGATCCAGATCAGCCTGTGCATCCGCACAGTCTGATCAGAATGTGCACTATTCACCATTCCATGCACGAAACACCCGTCATGCTTCTAACAAGCAGCACTAAAGATCGTTATCATTCTACAAGCGTGTGATATTTGATCAGGAACTACACTGGTCACAAATCTCATAAGCCCCATTTCTCCAGTCACAGCCACATATTACCCACACAAGTATAAAACATAACGTATACATATGAGACACGCCATGTGATTTTGTACCATCGGACATCTGCGTAATTTCATTAAATACGTCATTACAATAAAGTCAAAAGGTGACGAAATTTTCAGAGTACATGCGGAATATAATTCCGCATGCACTCTGTAAATTTTGTCAACTTCTGACGCCATTTACGGAAAATATTGTTAATTCTGTAAACGTATTTCATGAAATTACGCAGATGTCCGAAGTTACAAATATCGCATGTTCATATACAGACGGAAATGCACTACTCTGGCATCCGAGCAGTCTGATGCTGTAAGAACCATTTCGCGGGAATTATAACAGAGTCGAGTATTTCCAGTGGCTATATCCTAATGGTTTTACAATCGACCCCGCCCAACCAACATACACACAAACAAACGGGCGGGGACGATATTGATATGTGGTGCGCAATACAACTGCACTCCACGTTAAACACCGTTCCTGGTCTAGTTTTATTGTTAATGTAAGTTTACACAAACAACTTGTAAACAACTGCATTTACATTATTTACATTCGAAGGAAGATTATTGCGATCCCAATTGAGACACGCCATGTGATTTTGTACCTAGGAACATGTCCGATATTTCATGAAAAATATTAACAAAATTTACTACATTTTCTGTAAATGACGTCTAAAGTTGACGAAGCTTTCATAGGAAATGCTGAATTTGCTGAGAAATTTACAGAAAATATATTTCCATGAAAAATCGCAGAAGTTTTAGGTACAAAATAACATCTGGTTTATGTCATGTTTGACCGGTGCATACATACGTGTATATTCATACGCGTATGGCGGACCAGAAATGCTGTCAA
>CM055268.1:61038969-61215330 GCA_029237695.1 Conchocele bisecta
GAAATGCTGTCAAGGGGATCGCTGATCAGAAATACGAAATATACGACATTCCGCATCAATGCGGAATGTCGTATATTTCGTATTTCTGATAAACCGTTTTGCATGTAACTCGCCTTCTACCACCCGATACTAGCAACATGAATATACGAGTAGTATAATACTATCGCGAAGGATATGGTGTACCACCGGAGAATTTTTCAACTACAGTTTAAATTATATAGTTTTATCCCGTTAACACAGTGCGTGTGTGCCGTGAAACACGGTGCCGTGAAACATGTTTGATATCCTGTCAATACGACCTAATCACTGCGTATGAATATTTGCGGTGGCTGGGGTTATATTTTTGCATTTTACAGCCATTTGTAGGTGTTGACGAGATAAATAGAATAGTAGGTTAGTGCCGTGAATGGGAAAAAATATCTGGCGCGGCACGGAAACGGGATGTGCTCGGCAGAGCCTCGCCCATCCCGTTTCCTGAGCCTTGCCAGATATTTTGTCCCATTCACGGCACTAACCTACTATTCTCTATATATACATTCAAAAGGAGATACCTCTTTCAAACTTGTTAAACATCAAGTAAGAGTTCTGTCTCAGTTTTTACTGTTTCATATCTGCAGAAAATGCGAGATGATGGAAAGGAAACAACTCTTTCAAACTTATTAAAATTCAACGTGCAGTGTTACGCCCCCTGAGCAGACCGAGTAGGTGACGTCTTTATCAACAAAGAATATCGTGTGTAAACTACACTACCGCCTGCGCTAATCTGCCAATTTCTTCATTTTGAAATAGTGTGCTTAAAATCAAGCAGCTTGATCAGCGAAGGCTCAGACAATCTACTATATTTTGTTTCCAATTAAGGGAGGGGAAAGGAGCTAAATGTTCCACTTAGTGACAAACGTGCACGTGACATAAACGGTCATTGTACTATATTGTGAACTACCGTGCACTTCGATGCTTATATTCGTGACCGAGGTCGTGAACTACAGTGCACTTTATTGCTCATTTATTGTAGTACATGCAAACTCCCAGCGCAGTAAACATACATGCAGTGTACTTCATGTACGAACATTACATGGTAATATGATGACGCACGGTTTCCGCTACAATAGTCAACAGTTGGGAAAACAGTCAAGACATAAACCCGTTTTCTATGTATATAGTACATGCATGAAGGTTAAGATGGATAATTACATTACGCGAATCAGTACAATACAAAATAATAGACTAATGCAAGGGCCTCGTCATGAGAGGCTCAATGGGTTCGTACAGGAGTCAACAGGATTTCTTATTATACATGTATATACATGAAGTCTGCTATAGCCATTTTAGTGCATGCATGAGCAGACATTATATTATCCAAATGCCCTACTAATAAATCACAGTCAAGCGACGCCAAACGTATTGCAATATTCCAATTTGCAAAACAATACGCTACTTAAATTGACAAAAAAAAAGTTTGCGCAGGAGCTACTTGTTGTCCAAACGTACGCCAAATGCATCATTTGGCTTGGAGATCAAAATCATCCAGGTTGTGAAGCAACCGAAATATGTAAGGGGTCCAAGGGCAACCCCTGGGCCCCTTATATGTTTCGGTAACTTCACAGCTGAAAGTTGAAATCCCCTTCTCTAAAATGCTGGTGACGCCCACGTAATATAATAGTCGATGTATATATGTATAAATTTAACCACTAAATGTTACCCCGACCCAGCAAGTGGACTCAAACAGTAGACTAGATAATACCAGGCTAGTTGTTTTGTTTTCAAGTTTATCAGGCAAGGCTAGGAAACGCGTAGGAATTCCGAGGCTTGCCGAGGAATTCCTACCGTTTCCGAGCCGAGTATGATAAACTTGATATCAAAAGACAGTAGCCTGGTATCATATTTATCAGGTAACGTTTTGTGATCGAAAATAACCACAGATCACGTCGTTATCTATAGACAGAAAGCGGACTTGTTTACGTTGAGTCATTACACTGACGTCATTCGGTAACGTCACGTGGCGTCATCCGACCAATGGACGTCAATTTTCATTTCGTTGTAACCCGGATGTTTGTATCAGGTCAATGCCTGATACCGCAATATGTTATCAATCAGTACGTATTCGATCAATACAGGGCAGGTTAACTGATACACACTAGTACCATACTCTAGCTAAATGAACAAAGTACAGTGGAACCTAACTAAACCCGACAACCAGTGGAACCTCCCTCTTTAAAAAGATTGCAAAGTCATTCAGGTATATGAGCATTGCCATGCAGTACATTGCGTGCGCTAAAGCAATCACAAACATACATTATCATGAGAGATAAGCGACAGTGAAGCCCATCAACACAGAAAATGACATCGTTACGTGGTGTGCGCGCATGCGCAACAAGGAACCATCGAAAGACACACATATATAATTGCCGTATTATATTAGTATCAAGGAACGAAAATGTATTGCGAATAGTAAATGTGTTACTACGCTACGTACGTACATGGACTATCGCTATATTGTATCCGCTCCTGTCGGTTGGCAAGATGTTAATTTAAACACTCCCAACGCTTTTCGTGCGTCCAGTTTAGGGAGGTTCCACTGACTGTATATGCACATGTCCTTACGGCGGTATATCACACCAGATGACGACACCCCTTTGTTTGCTTGTGCTGCCCCCATCCATATATAATCTCATCGTCCGGTGGACACGTGGTTTTGAACTCCTCGCTCTGTTCCCGCCAGTGGATATATTGTGCCAGAGCAGATAACTCGTGAGGAATCTCAAAATTCTTGTAGACCTTTCCCGCCACCTGGACATGCCTCAGTTTGGGCAGAAGTTGGCAATCGACGTCATACAGGTGATCCGATACCTGATATATATAGTGACTTCCATATCAAGTTTGTCAGGCGAGGCTAGGAAACGCGTAGGAATTCCGAGGCTCGCCGAGGAATTTCTACCATTTCCGAGCCGAGCCGAAGTTGGCAATTTCCGAAGTTGAAAATAGACGTCATAAAGATTATCCGACGCCTGATACAGAGCTCCAGATAAGCTGCGTATTTGCTTAAATACCCAATTAAAATTGCCAAAAACCCAATTGAAATCAGAAGTAGCGGGTATCAAAAAGCAATTACAATTTTATGGTACATTTATCATGCTGCAGAAAACAATAAACAGACCACAAAAATAGCATATTTTTTCTTATTTTCCATGAAAACATATCTTGGTATTTCATTAGAATTGTCCCCTAGGAAACAATTCTAATGAAATGCCAATACATATTTTCATTTCGAAACAAACAATTCAATAATTACTGTCTGTTGATGTGTAAACAGTAGTGTGATTTTATTTTACCAATTAAAATTCTGAAAAACCCAATTGCTTCAGAAATGCTGGAGTGAAAATACTCAATTACTAATTCCTTATCTGGAGCTCTGTGATATATAGAGAATACCAGGTTACTGGTTTGATATCAAGTTTATCAGGAGAGGCAAGCAAACACGTAAGAATCCCGAGGCTCGCCGAGAATTCCTACCGTTTCCGAGCTGAGCCGAGGTCGGGAATCGACCTCGTGATTATTCAACACCTGCTATATAGAAATTATGAGTATTTTCATATCAAGTTTGTTTAGCGAGGCTGGAAAACGTGTAGGGATTCCGAGGTTCGCTGAAGAATTTGCATCATTTCCGATTAACGTCGTACAGATGATCCGACACCTGTAGCCTATTTCACCAACATTGCAAAGTATACTTATCTAGCAAAGTAAAGTCGAACCTCCCCGAACAGCCACCTCTCTACAACAACACCCTCTCTATAACAGCCGCTATTTTATATCCCAAATGGATGATTTCCTCTGTATCTAACCTGAGCTGAGCACGAAAAGTGTCGTCTGCTTTTGCCGTCTTTCTCAATGAAAACATGTCTTGACAGCATTTCAGAATCATTTCCATTGGAAATGATTCTAAAATATTGCCAAAGCATGTTTTTGATTAGAATTATCGAAGAAAATAAATAATCAGCGGACGACATAATTTAATTGAGCATTAACCTCCCTACAACAGCCACCTCTCTACAACAGCCAGTTTTGCGTCTTCCCATGGGTGGCTGTTGTAGAGAGGTTGAACTGTATACTTTGAGGGAGAAATTTTCAATTTAAGGATAAATTTAATGCCGGATGGCATGGACCATCTCTACAATAGACAAACCGAGAGCATTGACCTAGAGTCAGTGAGCAGAGGCTCACAGATACTCTCGGCCGCCGCCACCAGTAGCCTATTTCACCAACATTGCAAAGTATACTTATCTAGCAAAGTATACTTTGGGGGAGAAATTTTCAATTTTAGGATAAATTTATTAACTTTTATTATACTGAATGTATTACATTATCACAGCCATTTTGGCTGTGATAATGTACTAAATTCAGTATAATAATTATGCATACTTTTAATCATCAAATATATGCAATCGTTAGTTCTATATGACATAAGTGCATTACTGGAAAAATAAATGATTACTCCCTCAAAGTATACTTTGCTAGAAAAGCATACTTTGCAATGTTGGTGAAATAGGCAACTGGTGCATACAGAATAAGGGGCTAGTGTTTTAATATGAACCTCATTTGCGACGCTAGGAAACATGTAGGAATTCCTAGGCTCGCCGAATAATTCCTACCGTTTCCAAGCCGAGCCCGAGGAAATTGGTATCACAATGCGCTAGCCTGGCATTCTATTTATCAGGTAACGTTTTCTACTATAAAATACGTAAGTGTGATGTTGTTTTCGTTGAAAGGAACGTCATGCAACAAATAAAACATCAGCTACAGTAGTTTTTGAATACAGATTGACTCTAAGCCCGCGCTTATGCTTTCTTGGAGTATGCACTCATCGGTACTCGGTATTGACATTTGATATTTTGAATCATTGAATTGGAGGACTTGAAACATTGATATTGTTGAAAACAATGGTGCTTATGTTTCAAGTCACATCAGACATTTGTGTGCACAACTATTGGTTTATATGCATTCTCACCCAGTCAAATCGATTTCTAAGCACCAGTATGAACGGTCCCTGATACATGTACATACAATGGGGTCAGCGTGTAAGTGCACACACGAACGAACACGACAGGTTGGTTCCAACCTGTCGTGTTCGTTCGTGTGTGCACTTACACGCTGACCCCACTGTACACATGTTAGCAGCGTCAATAACCGCTATATAATTGTGTTGTCAGTCAGCGTGTATTCGGTCAATGCACTGTAAGTTACCTGGTATAATCCGCTGTCGACCGCTTGGAAACATCTGTCCAGAGCTGCCAGTTCTGCAACCAGCTCGTGTCTCAATTCAGCGTCCATAGAGTCGTCCTCATTCGTTATGAACGTTGCGAACCTTGAAAATATACGACCCGCCGCGTCAGCGATCCCCTTGACAGCATCTTCCGGTCCGTCATAATTCGGTTTCACGTCAGATGGGTACGTTTCTGACAGATATTGACAGATCACCAGAGAATCTGGAATCATCTTGTTAGTTTGCCTGTCAATCAACACCGGGACTTTCCCCTCCGGGTAGAGATTAAGAAAGAATTGCGGTTTGTCGTAAGTATTTATGGTAAGGATTTGTATGTCCGATTTCGGTACCTTCAACTCTGATGTCATGTAAGCTGTCTGTGAGAATGGACAATCCCCGATACTCTTTCCGTCTTTTCCCGCCTTTATGTACAACGTGAATCTTGGCTTTGACATTGATCTTGAACACAGGGACGGATTGTGTGTGCTACATAATACGAAATGGTCGCGGCCCACATGCCGCGCCCGCCGAGGCTTTGCTAAATAACCAAAAACTTTCACCGGACGCACGTACGGACGAGACGTACGTACGGATGAACATACGCCAATGTGCCGACTATATCGCGCTGTCCACAAGCAGGCGCGACAACAACTATGGATGATGCCATCCATATACGTGCATGAAGTTTCAAGCCAATCCGACGTTAACGTAAATCTAGGACAGACAGACGAACAGACGGAGATACGAACCGACGGACCGGGTGGAGTTAGTCCCCTTTTTTCATTTACATCTTCAATTACCCAGGACACGAAATACATAACCAGGTGATCGCCGAGCAGTGTGTCACCCACTATCATCTGGATATGACCTATATTTCGACAAATTTAGGTAAATGTCACCCGAATGACACAGGAAACTATTTCATCAATGTGAGGAAGCATTTGATGAAGTATGGTAAAGATCCAATTAACATATCAGGAGATATTCAATACTTGGATATGCATAAATAGAGAATGGTAGGTTAGTGCCGTGAATGGGAAAAAATATCTGGCAAGGCTCAGGAAACGGGATGGGCCAGGCTCT
The DNA here is from genome assembly GCA_029237695.1 of Conchocele bisecta. Lineage (NCBI taxonomy): Eukaryota > Metazoa > Mollusca > Bivalvia > Lucinida > Thyasiridae > Conchocele > Conchocele bisecta. The sequence continues at coordinate 61,045,310 of CM055268.1, forward strand.
GCCGAGCACATCCCGTTTCTGTGCCGCGCCAGATATTTTTTCCCATTCACGGCGCTAACCAACTATTCTATTTATCCTGTCAACACCTAAACTGGCTTTAAAATGCAAAAATAGTATTGACTGGATATCAAAAATGTTTCACGGCACTGTGTTTCATGGCACATACGCACTGTGTTCACGGGATAAAATGAAACTCGAAAAGAAGCAGGTCAATTTCACCCGAATGACACAGGGAGTTTCGTCATAACATGAGGAAGCTGCTGACGAAGTTCCGACAAACATATACATGTATCACGGGATATTAATAATTTGGAAGGACGTTCATGTTCTACTGGATATGACGCATATTTCGAATGAAAAGTATGTTAATAGCATTTGAATGACAAATGGCGGTCGACCATAAATGTGAGGAAGCTATTGGTAAAGTTTGATAAAGATTCAACTAAATTCGCAACAGTCGAACGCCGGATTATGACCGAAATGTCTCGTTAACGTGTAAAGAAGAACGCAGATCCTACCACGAAGTGTATGGCGAGTCCGATTCGGACTCTCCATACAATTCGTGGTAGGATCTGCGTTCTTCTTCAGGGACCGATTGGGAAGAGAGGCGTGCCTTAAATGTGAGGGTACGAGGTTATGCTGGGAAAACATTCGGAAAGTCAATGTTGAAGCTAAAGTTTACAAATGGAACATACATCTACAGACACATTGCTTTTGTGAAAGAAACTTAGCGACACCTGGCATCGTGTAAGAGGTAACTATTTATAGTAGCTATATGTATAAGAAGTCAACATTTTAGAGATTGGGGAATTGGAGATTCTCGTATGTGACGTCGGTTAGAGAAAATTACGTCTAAAACTGACGTTTACTGCAAAAAAGGGGTTTTATGCCTATATCTTCTAACTTCTAACTAAACAAGATATTGACTTACAGAAAATGTAAACTTCACAAATTTATGGGATAACCATGCTTTGTTTTTCGATTTGGAGCAGTATGTGGGAGGTTTTATGGTCTGTAAATCAGTTTCACGGCCACGTCAGCATACCGCGCCAAATCGAAAAACAAAGCATGGTTATCCCCATTCTAATGCACCTAGTGTGCTCCCTACTTTCTGCAACGTCGCAGCATATCACGAACATTGATAACATATCACGAACAGTGATAACATATCACGAACATTGATAACATATCACGAACAGTGATAACATATCACGAACATTGATAACATATCACGAACAGTGATAACATATCACGAACAGTTATAACATATCACGAACAGTGATAACATATCACGAACATTGATAACATATCACGAACATTGATAACATATCACGAACATTGATAACATATCACGAACAGTTATAACATATCACGAACATTGATAACATATCACGAACATTGATAACATATCACGAACATTGATAACATATCACGAACATTGATAACATATCACGAACATTGATATGTTATAACATATCACGAACAGTGATAACATATCACGAACAGTGATAACATATCACGAACAGTGATAACATATCACGAACAGTGATAACATATCACGAACAGTTATAACATATCACGAACAGTGATAACATATCACGAACAGTGATAACATATCACGAACAGTGATAACATATCACGAACAGTGATATTTTTCAATACGTCAGCAGGTTGTTGTCGTCACCGATAACCGCCTCACACCAAATGAATTGGAAGAAATGTAACTCCGCCGAAGAATATTCCCATTTCAAATTGAGATTAACGGGACTTTTTCTAAGACATGTATACATGTATTAAACTCTAAAGTTTATTTTAACAATTGTATTGCTTTTCTATGTGTATTCATTTAAAGAAATGTCAACATTTCTGCAGTGGGTTCGTGTGATTTTTACAAAGGAAATGTAGTCAACAGGATTTCCAAGGATTTACTCCTAATTCAGGTGATCATCCATCTGCAATACAGTTTATTATGTTTGTCATGTATGTGCACATTGAAATTCGTAAAATTCGTAAAAGAAAATTATAGGTTATAGTACTGGCATTTTGAGTTTTCATTTGAGAGTTTTAATTAAATTCTGTATTTTGTCAAGCTTTGGGCGGGTGGGGTAATATTTTTGGAACTTGTTGAAGGGCCACACTGAAGTCATGTTTGTCAGTCATTGGTCGATTATCTTTTCCGCTTTGGGTTGTACATGTGAATATGGCAGTATGATGGAAATGATTAACCGAACATGTACCGAAAATGATTTGGGAAATATTTGGATTCCCCGCCGCTGGCCATTGTTTACAAAAGCGCGTAGGGTTACATAAATCTGTCAAGTTGTAAAAAAACACGGACTGGTAAAACGGAGATTTTATATGCTGCGATTGTTTATATTTTATAGGCTGTAATTACAATTGACCAATCAGATGCGTGCTTTATATTTTCGGTGCATTAGCATATGTTATTTTTGCCAAAGGCTAAAGTTTTATGCATCCAGCATTAAACGGCTACAACCAACTGATCAATTTTCCCTTGTGAGTATGTAACTAAATAGCATAATATAGATATTTGGGCGCCATCTTGGATGTTATGAAGATTTCTTAAAAAGCTCAGGGTTGACAGTGTCGGCAGTCGTATTCTTGACAAAACTATAAGCTAGGTATGTAGACTCAATAATTTGAAACGGGAATCATATTCAGGCGCGGATCCAGGATTTCGGGTTAGGGGGGGGGGCGTAACTATTTTGCAATACTTGACTATATTATCGAACGAGCTATACTATAGTCAAGTATTGCAAAATAGTCGACCGAGCGGAGATCGGTATAGCGCTAGGGGGGTCCGGGGGCATCCCCCCCCCCTGAAATGTTTTGAAATCTATATCGCATTTCCTGCGTTCTGGCGCATTTTGGAGCAAAACTATTGACACTGTCACAGTATGTTTAGACATGATATTTGATTGAAAACGTTTACATTTTGAAACAATAAGACAACGAACGAAAAATGCATGAAATACATGGCACTTGGCATGAAACGTGCCTTGTAACTTGGGAAAAACCTTTACTCAGCGAATTTTAGGGGGGGGGGGTGGGGCTCGTGCCGGGGTCTCCCCCCCCCCCCCTCCTTGAATCCGCCCATGATATTCACAACCAGTTAATCCCAAACTCGGATTTTTGACGAACAGAACAGACAACACGACGTACAGCGATACACACAAAACATCGGATATATTTGCCGATCTGACGAATAACCAGTTCACCGATGACATGTCCTGAATTGTAACCAGTGATAAAGCACCGTTTACATCTCGGATATGCGTTTTATTGTTCGTCACAATACCATGCTGTTCGATATGAAAATAGCACGCACGGTCAGATAACAGAATGATTACATACCGTTCCAGGAATATGACGTTATTCAGAAGGCAGCCACCCGACCGATGATCGACATGTAGGCCTACGTTATGCAATTGTTTACAGTGTGTATGTGTAGAAATTGGACCACGATATAGATCCGCTCCGTCGATCACTCTTGAATTTGTATGTTCTTGTCTTACTTCATTGAGTATAATATTATACATATGGACAGGTGCGGATCCAGGATTTCGGTTTAGGGGGTGGGGGGGGGGGGGGGGGGTGGGGCGTAACTATTTCGCAATACTTGACTACTCGGAATAGCGCTAGAGGGGTCCGGGGGCATCCCCCCCCCCCTCCCCTGGAATATTTTGAAATCTACATCGCATTTCCTGCGTTCTGGCGCATTTTGGAGCAAACATATTGACACTGTCACAGTATGTACGTAGAAACGTGCCTTGTAACTTGTAAACAATGTTTACTCGGCGAATTTTAGGGGGTGGGGTGGGGGTGGGGGCGCGCGCCGGGTTCGCCCCCCTGAATCCGCCCATGTATTCATAGCATTGGACAGGTGCATAGCTACATATACACAAGGCCCTTCTGTATAATGAAACATTGAGGCGGAGCTATGTGTGAAAATTGACCAGCAGTTAAACATAATCTGATCGTTTAATATATGTTTGAATGTTGCAACCAAATAGTACTGCAACCATCATGACCAAGATGACAGCCTGTCCGATGGATGGACGGTAAAAAGGCACATCCATGGGAAGAAGAACAATATTACTGCCAACTTACCAGTAATATAAATAAATCATTTGCAGTAGTATCAATACGTGTGTATATAATATGTATTATTGCTCCGTTTCCATTCCACATGAGCTATAACATATTTAGCAACAATGTATGTCTAGCCAGTGTGTGTTGTTATACATGAACGACCCCCACCCCATCCCAACCCACAATACACATGTCACGCTGTGTTGTTAATTTCGCTTTGTGACTTGGGATGACACCGAGGACATTTGATTCGTGTACCGATGTAATAACAAAATCCCAGGCACGAGCTGACATATCGACGTCTACCACTCCAAGTCCAATTTCCAATAATTGACCGACAGGATGGAATGTCTCCCAGACGCGGAAACACATTTGAGGTTTCATGACAAAAGGGACTTTGTTGGGTTTTTTTTGGCGGACAATGTAGCCCATGACGCGGACGCGCAGTCTGACCATGGTCTACATTGTCCGTTGTTTTACAAGCAATTTGAAACTGCTGTTGCGTTATTATGTGAACATCGGAGGATGATAGATGCTACTTTAAACGTTTATGCATGCACACTGGTTGACTGCGATGAATAAGCCTCTTACGGTGTTCCGTTAAGGCCATCGTAATATCGCTATCGGGTCGATAGTACGATACTACGATGATGATAGTACGATACTACGATGACGATAGTACGATGCTACGATGACGATAGTACGATAGTACGATACTACGATGACGATACTACGATGCCACGATGGCGATAGTACGATACCACGATGACGATAACGCGATACCACGATAGTACGATGACAATACTACGATATTATATCGTACTATCGTCATCGTACTATCGTCATCGTACTGTCGCGATCTCGTAGTATCGACCCGATAGCGATATGACGATGGCATTAACGGAACACTGTTTATCGTAGTATCGTACTATCGTCATCGTGCTATCGTACTATCGTCATCGTAGTATCGTACTATCGTCATCGTAGTATCGCCTTCCGGATGGACATGCGCATTCGCATCAAAACAATGGATGACGAGATCATTCGCCGGTATTTTGATACATATAATAATCATTAGATTGATTTAATTTCATTTAATAGGTATTTAAGATAGATATTTCAAAAATTAATCTTGTTTGCGCCGTTTGCGCCGAAATTCTTGTTTGCGCTATTAACAAGGTGTGTGATCACGTGGTTTCCAAACCCGATTTTCCGACGTGACGTAATATGTGACGTCAATTTTACTGTCGATTTTCATTAAAATATTCCTAGCAAACGGACGGATTTTGATGATATGTTGCGCACCAAATACGATGGCATATGTGTTTTATGGGTGCTTTGACAGTTCTTTACAATAACTTATAAATTTCACGAATCTACTGTAAACACATCTACAAAACATGACGTCATGCCGTTCGGAAACCACGTGATCCCCCACCTTGATTAAGGCGTACCGCCATTTTCGCAGACAAACAATGCGCATGCGCGTGTCCATCCGGAAGGCGATGCCACGATGACGATAGTACGATACTACGATGACGATAGTACGATACTACGATGGCGATAGTGCGATAGTACGATAGCACGATGACGATAACGCGATACCACGATAGTACGATGACGATACTATGATATTATATCGTACTATCGTTATCATAGTATCGTACTATCGCCATCGTACTGTCGTGATCTCGTAGTATCGACCCGATAGCGATATGACGATGGCCTTAACGGAACACTGTTTATCGTAGTATCGTACTATCGTCATCGTGCTATCGTACTATCGTCATCGTAGTATCGTACTATCGTCATCGTGGTATCGCCTTCCGGACGGACATGCGCATTCGCATCAAAACAATGGATGACCAGTTCATTCGCCGGTATTTTGATCAGGGTTGGCCGGGAAATACCGGGGGCGGGAATTCCCGGCGGGAATACCGGAAATACTCCCCAAAGTGGGAAATACCGGGAAATACCGGGAAATATGAATTTTGATGTTATTATTTGATAATTAAAGTTATTTAAATTAAGTTTTAAGCTCAGTAATAGTTAATTAAACAATCAACAACTTAATAATTAGATATAGGGGTTAATTACAATGTATAGATCTGTTTCATTCCCAACTAGGGGTACTCATCAGGTGGAAATATTTGGCAACCATGACATTTATATTTTGGTTGTATTATTTTTTTGTAAATTACTTCATTTTTTAGGAAGCATCCGAGTGTCTGCTAGATAAAATTCACAAGGATAACGTCATCATGATCAGACTATGTTTAGACAACAGGCTGTTAATTGTCAACCTTCTTCCACACTAATACATGTATTCGGTATCAAGAAATGATAATAAATGATCTTAGCATGCAAGATGTGCATACACAGTCTCTTACAAGTCTTATATGACTGACAAGTACTGTTGTTTTACGCTTTGCATTTGTATTACTTATTTGCATTATTATTATGACATTTATTTAACGTGAAGACTGGGCAACGATGGTATGTATGAGATACAGTACCTAAAATCGCTAAAATTAGCCAAAAGCCTACTAATGTCTACTTATTTGCATGTACATTGATGAGACTTTAATATACTTTAATAAACCATCAGACTATGACAACAGGCTGTTAAGTCAGCCTTCTCTAACACCTTTTGTGTCATACTGTATAATAAGAACCCAGGTGGTCTGTATATGGTCATGTCAAGTTGTAAAACAATTACACTTACACTGTACATGGATTATCCGTTATCAACAGGGATTTTCTCAAAATTCCAAAAGCAGCTTTTATTAGTGGCAGGTTACTATAGTAATGAGGGGTGTTCTCATATACAATAAAATAGACAGTTGGCAAATACTTAACATAGACTTGTAAATAGGGAAGAAAATTGTCTAGAAAAGAATGATGTTTGTTTTCTCTAAATAAACTTATTATTTCTTTTTTTATTGCAGAATGTTTTACCTGTAGGCTTATCAGTCTACACAGATATAAACCATAGTAGATATAGGGGAATATAGAGACTCATCTTGACATTTTGGAATGAAAAAGACCACCAAGATTCATATTTCCCGGTATTTCCCTGTATTTCCCGGTATTTCCCAGTATTTCCCGGTATTTCCCGCCGTCCTGGGAAATACTCTTATTTCCCGGGAAATTGCCAACCCTGATTTTGATACATATAATCATCATTAGATTGATTTAATTTCATTTAATAGGTATTTAAGATAGATATTTCAAAAATTAATCTTGTTTGCGCCGAAATTCTTGTTTGCGCTATTATCAAAGTGTGTGATCACGTGGTTTCCGTACCCGATTTTCCGACGTGACGTAATCTGTGACGTCATTTTTACAGTCGATTTTTATTAAAATCTTCCTAACAAACGGACGGATTTTGATGTTATGTAGCGCACCAAATACGATGGCATATGTGTTTTATGGGTGCTCTGACAGTTCTTTACAATAACTTATAAATTTCACAAAGAATCTACTGTAAACACATCTACAAAACATGACGTCATGCCGTTCGGAAACCACGTGATCCCCCACCTTGATTAAGGCGTACCGCCATTTTCGCAGACAAACAATGCGCATGCGCGTGTCCATCCGGAAGACGATACCACTATAACGATAGTACGATACTACGATGACGATAGTACGATAATACGATGACGATAGTACGATAGCACGATGACGATAGTACGATACTACGACAAACAGTGTTCCGTTAAGGCCATCGTAATATCGCTATCAGGTCGATACTACGAGATCACGACAGTACGGTGACGATAGTACGATACCACGATGACGATAGTACGATACTACGATGAAGATAGTACGATATAATATCGTAGTATCGTCATAGTACTATCGTGGTATCGCGTTATCGTCATCGTGGTATCGTACTATCGTCATCGTAGTACCGTACTATCGCCATCGTATTATCGTACTATCGTACTATCGTAGTATCGACCCGATAGCGATATTACGATGACCTTAACGGAACACCGTAGCATCTTTATCAACGTCGCATCAGAAATGAATATGCTAAACTGGCGGAGTATTCGTTTGTTATTAAGCACAGTCTGATTGTTGTTAACACAGCCTGTTTTAACAGCGACTGAGACTCGTCCATGCATGACACATGGCTGTGTTTTTCATGTATTTTCAGGTGATACCGGTACATGAACAATGCAACCACTTCTGGGTGAAGGTCACGCGCGGGATGTTTTAATTGAAATAAAGGTAGACATTGGGAAAGACATTTCAAATATGTTAAATGATGCTTAATAAACCACAAACCCACTAACCCAATGTTTCAGCTAGCCGTCAAGGTACATACCCACTCATTAGACACAACAATGTTCTTTGCAATTAAATAAATGTATAATTGTGTCACTATTCTACCAGTTCTAAACATTACGAGTGCCCGCTATACAGATATAATCACTTAGTAATATTTATTTTACTGTTAGTGACTCGCGGTGGTATCAGGCTATTTTCATATGCAAATGAGGCATGCTAATTTTTAATTGTATCCCCCGGACGAAAGTCGGGGGATACTATGGATTTGACACCGAACATCATCCGCCGTCCGCGTCCGCCGCAGACACTTCTTGTCCGGAGCATAACTCGAACACCCTTTGGAATATTTTCATGAAACTGCACACATGCTTAGACCACAATCCGAAGGTGTGTCGCGCACAAGAATGACAACTGTTGCATAGCTAATTTTTTAGTTATCTCCCTTTTTTGTTTCGCGCACTCTACAATACATGAAGACCCGTTTTCTCGTGTGCTCTGTAAACTTTACCTGTAGAGAGAACAATAGCCTTCTCCGGTTGAACAATAGTGACTGGGAGAACCATTCACCTGTGCATGTGCTAGCATGTGCAAATGTCCAGACTGACCACTAACTGACCACTAACTTATTACAGGTAATTTATACAGGTAAATTATTATATACATTTCCGTAAACTGTGTTGACACTATTGTGGCAATATGTGGACCTGTGCAGATATGATATGTAGATAAATATAGGACTATTAAACAAAATTCTGTGCTCCAGTAGTGAGCATTATTTATTTTTTATTATTTTTGAAAACAAAAATTCCATTTTGTTTTAAATTCTTTTTCAATTTTTGTCTAGTAGCTAAGGTCGTAAGTGCTATATACGGACTATTATCATATAATAAAACAATTATTGACTAGTGAATATAATCTGATATTCTATGGCTGACTAGTCAATAATTGTATAATATGTTCGGGCCAGTGAAAATTGCTTTCGGGCCCAGGCTCGAGGTCAAGGCGGGACAAGGCGGGACAAGGCGAGGCATCTGATTCCGCGGAATTCTTGTTTACTTATCTCCCTTTGTTGTTTCATGCACTGATTTCGTGTCCGGAGCATAACTCTAACACCCTTTGGAATATTTGCATTAAACTTCACACATGCATAGACCTCGACCCAAAGGTGTGTCGCGCGCAAGAATGACAACTCTTGCTATTCTAATGTTTACCTTAACTCCCCTTGTTTGTTCGCACTCTGATTTCGTGTCCGGAGCATAACTCGAACACCCTTTGGAATATTTTCATGAAACTTCTTACATGCATTGACCACAACCTGAAGACACAAGTCAACCATGGTAAGTGTGCTTTGTTACATGTGTATGTTTCTGTTCACAAATCAAATACCTTGCTTCAAATATCTACAGAAGCCCGTGTGATGCTGATCACAAACTTGGATGTGTCGGATGGACTGTGTAATGGTGTGATGGGCACAGTAAAGAAATTAATCGCGGCTACTACTGACTTGGGACAAACGCGGGGTGTGTGGGTACAATTTGACAATGACAGAATTGGAGCAAACAGCAGGTTATTGTCCCCGGCACCATCACCATTGTCTCAGAAGTGTGTATGTATTCTGCCACAAACAGAACAGTTCTCTTTTGAGAACATGAATATAACACGACACCAATATCCTCTGCGTCTCACCTGGGCATGTACTGTGCATAAGACTCAAGGCATGACTCTGCAACAGTGTGCTGTCAGTTTCAAACGAACATTTCTTGCTGGTATGCAGTACGTGGCACTCAGTCGTATCACTAGTATCAACGGACTCTATATTACAGATTACACCCAAGATGCACTATACTGTGAGCGCAAGGTTACCGCTGCCATAAACTCTATGATTCCACTAACAGTATCAAGTACACCCCTTTTATCATGTCCACCATGTAGCGATACCATCACTGTTGTAGTTCACAACATACATTCCCTGCATGCACATTTGGATGACTTAAAGGCCAACCCAGAGATGACAGCTGCTGATGTTATCGGACTCTGTGAGACTTGGCTAAAGCCGTCTCAGACACTTTGATTCTGCCAGGATATACGCGATTGAGATGTGATCAGCAATCTGGTAGGGGACGTGGTGGTGTAGCTCTGTATATACGTGACAAGTACAGTTTTGTGCAGATTCTATTACCAACAAATGACACCACGCCTGGAATAGAAACTCTACTGATTAAACTGGACAATCAAACTGTTATCTGTTTACTCTATACATCAGTATCTATACATTCATTACAAGAGACATTGAATGCAATCGTAGGTTTAATTCCAGATGACCATAAATGTTTAATAACTGGGGATTTCAACGTTGATTTATTGTCTAATTCTGGGTCTCAGCTAACTACCTTAATTGACTATGTACAACTGATAACGGAATGCACCTACTACATTGGTAGTGGTCGTGGCAGTCTACTCGACCATATATACACCAGACATTGTGATGTTGTGAGATCCGGTGTACTCTGCACTTACTACAGCGACCATGAGCCTGTATATGTGGAGTTTCGTCAACTCTGAGATTTTTATCCACACACAAAAAAGGTTTGTTGATACGTCATACGCCTTACTGACCTGTCTGATGAGGGTTGATGCAGTCAATTGCTCTAGAATGACATAGTTTCATTCCATTATAGTGCAATGTGCATATATTTATGCATGTGCCTTGCTGACCAGTGTCTGAGGCATACATAGGTCAATAAATAAAGTACCGACAACTAAATGGTTTTACTTCAAATAGTTTTACCTGCACCTAATCATTATTTTTTTCTTTAGCCTTAAATATTCCAAACTACTTGTGTGCCTGGGGCGGGGGATACGCACGCGCTTGTAGACAAGCGTCCATTTCTAGTTATTTATACTAATTAAATGCGTCACCTGAAAACATAATATTTTCCACAGATTATAAAGTATTAGCATTGTACATAAAAAATAAATACAGAGAATAAATAGTAATGTCCGTTAACATTTTAAGGAAACACGGTTGTCGCCCCTGATATCAGTATGGCCATTTACATCTGATATAATAATGCCAATCAATACGTGGGGTAATGGTGAATGAATGTTTATTTTGCCAGAAAATGTCACAGATGATGTCTCTCGTATAATGTACACTTTGTGCCTACTGAGTGGGCATGTACTTTTAAGGCATTTAGACTGAATCGTTGGAATAGTGTGTTTCAAGGTCGAAAAGTATCTAAAACGTGATTTGTAATTCGTTTGCGCCGTTGTTGAATAGATAGCTCAGCTAGTACCATTCAAGTCATTAGCCACGCACGTTCTGTGAAATATATAATACCCAACATTTGTATTATCAGTGTGTGCGCGAAACTTGCGTGTATTAGGGTGAAATGTACAAGTCAGGTACAAGTGACTGACTAAATAACAAGCAAAGTGATGTCACAATAAGGTTTTAGTGTCCACGACGTGACAATGCCTGACAACGTATGTATATTTCAGCAGGGGCCATCCGAATGTTTAACCCTTTAAACCCTAAGGAACTGGAATGGACTGTGATATGCTAATGTTCCGACCAATCCAATGGTCACAAAATGATTTTCAGATTCGTCCATTTATGAAAAGGGGGTGTTTTTGTTCTAAGAAATATGAAAATTACTTGCAAAAAGTGCAGATCGTTACGAGCCGGCTCATCTGGATCTGCACTGTTTGCATAAACCGCTATAGCGGGCTTTCGGGTTCAAAGGGTTAAAGCGCTAATATGTCACAGAAAGGTGGTTATAGAAGAAGGATGTGTGGACCATCTTTGGATGAATCATCAGCTGCTTAGGGTGGGTGGCAGATGGGAGCAAGCGATGGGTAATTTAACGATCGGGTTCATCCGTACAGAAATTCCCAATGGAGACCTGGTTTGGCCCTCGCATACGTCTTTGGCATTTTGTATGTGACAGTTGAGTCTGGTTATATCCCGTATGTGAGTATTACGATTATTCGTAATCCTATTTTAGTGGAAGAGGCCAAGTGACTTGGTGTAGTATGGACCTGGTACCAGGTCAGATTAATTCTAATTTCAGGGCTGAATATATTTGTTCTCGATGTCAATATTCCGTTCTGATTTTGGGATTTTCCCCAACAATGTAGCAGGTTAAAATGGGATCGAACCCGTTTGCCCGGCCTTACAAGACCTTAGATGTTGATAGGTCGTTAAACGCCAACAAACAAACAAACTGCTGCTTGGATATATGAGTAATTTTATGACATGATTATAGCCTCTCCTATCATTGAGACTAGTCATGCGATTTTGTACCTCAGAAGATGTGCGATTTTTCATGGAAAATAGTTTACAGACACTTTGATAGTTTCCGTGAATGAAGTTGAAAGTTGACGAAATGTTCAGATTAAGTCTATTCCGCATTTTATCTGGACATGTCAATATTTGGATGTCATTTGCACCCGCCATTCTTCTAACAAACACTATAGATGTATATCAGGCTACATGCATGTGCTATTTGATCAGGATGGAATGGCGAACAGTGCAGATCCTGATCAGGCTGATTTGGATACATATTGGTCACAAATCCCATAAGCCCGATTTCTCCAGTCACAGCCATAGGTATGGTCTTAGTTCGTTGGATAAAGCTCCGAATCTATATTCGGTAACCTTCGAATATTCTGTTTCTATTTTACTTCGTTGTCATTGGTAGTTCAATAATTCCAGCACACAAATATTTACACAATTCCCTAACATTTGATTGGCCCGTAGCAAGTCTCTGTCCAAAATTGATATCACAGTAAACTCCCACTACTTTCTATAGGTGCGCTGTCAGTGCTGTCAATGTAAACAAATGGCTGCCGTGTGTCAAAATAAACACATTTTCTTGATGAATTTATTTCAAATGCTGGAATTATAAGGAATTAATGGCCTTTTTGTGGAATTTATCGGGGATATAAACTTGGAAAAGTCGCGGGAATACTGGACGAGGCCTTCCGGCCTTCGTCCAGTATTCCCGCGACTTTTCCAAGTTTATACCCCGATAAATTCCACAAAAAGGCCATTCATTCCTATAATAATCGCCTTTTGTACACACTTTACAATGAAGCTCGCAGCGCCATTGTAGTACTAGTATGATCGACGTGTTTCCCACAATCCTCTGCGCTGAACAGTGTAATAGAATACAAGGAACCGGAAGTGCGTGATGTAATAAACCCGGTATCACTTCCGGATACAGTTGTCGTTTATTATGTTCGATTATATTTCATCTGAACTCTCGCAATGCTATCATGGACATTTCAGAGTATTGCTTGGTAACCAGCGCAATACGTGATCTTATCCCACTTTACCCATAGTCCCGAGTTTTCTTTCCGGGTTATTAGGAAACGCAGACATGGTATGGGTATTATAATGGGAGTGTGATAAATAGAGAATAGTCGTCTGCTGATAATTCATATTTTGTCTTTTCTCTCAGTAAAAACATGGTTTGGCAGCATTTTAGAATCATTTCCATTGGAAATGATTCTAAAGTGCTGCCAAACCAAGTTTTTGATGAGAAAAATGGAAAAATAAAAAATATTCAGCAGACGACACATAGAGAATAGTAGGTTAGTGCCGTGAATGGGGAAACATATCTGGCAAGGCTTAGGAAACGGGATGGGCGAGGCACGGCACTAACCTACTATTCTACTTACCCCGTCAACACCTACACATTGGGAAAACCAGACATGGTACGGGTATGAGAATGGGATAAATTACTTAGATCACGGTTGTCAGCATGTACGAGGCGGTTCCAATGAGTGGTAACAACATATACTTTTGATAAGAAGTAAGAAAAACAGCGAAAGGTATTTCAATTCATCAATACCCTGTATATGCGTATTGAGCATAACTGGGCTAGAGTCACTGTATTAAATGTACATGCCCACTCAGTAGGCCAAAATGCTATTTATATCAGATACATCATCTGAAACATTTTCTGGCAAAAAAAACCCATTAATTCACCATTAATTCACCATTACTCCACATATTGATGGGCATTATTATTCATTTTATATCAGACGTACATTTCCACACTGATATCAGTGGCGATAACCGTGTTTTCTTAAAATGTGCACGGACATTACTATTTATTCTCTGCATTTATGTTTTGATATGCAATTATCATACTTTATAATCTGTCGAGAATATTATTTTTCAGGTGACGCATTTAATTAGTATACATAATTAAAACATATCATGCCTCATGTGCATATGAAATAGCCTGATACCACCGCGAGTCACTATCAGTAAAATGAACATTACTAAGTGATAACATCTGTATAGAGGGCGGTCGTAAATTTTAGAACTAGTGGAATAGTGACACAATTATACACTTATTTAATTCCTATAAAGAACATGTTGTGACTACTGAGTGGGCATGTACATGTACCTTTAAAATAAAATATGCATTTGAGAAAGAACGCTCTGCAATTTTAATCACGTTCAAATGTGGCTGTGACCGGAATAAATTGGGCTTATAGAGTTGTGGCCAGTGTAGATCCAGATCAGCCTGTGCATCCGCACAGTCTGATCAGGATCTGCAATGGTCACCATTCTATCAATAAAACGCATATCATGCATTCGAACAAGCGCTACAGATCGCAGGCTACAGGAGTGTGCTATTTGATCAGGAGCTACACTGGTGACAAATCACATAAGCTCCATTTCTCCAGTGACAGCCACATATATGATCGCAACAACACGTATTTACCCCATTGGCCGATCAGCTATACTATCTATGAAACGTCACGTGGTTTCCGAGACTGAACTTACACAAATGCTGGGAGAATGGACTATTCATGGGGATAGCTAAACAGCTTGCGAGATTCAGGGAGGGACCATTCACACCGTACTGTAAGCTGTACGGGCCGGTATGATAAGACACCCACAAGATGGCGGACGGTGAAAAACGTGAAAGGTAAGTGCTTCAATTTTGACTGAAACAGGAAGTTTTTTTGCTCAACTTCCGGAGTCTTAACCGTCCAGTGGTAATTTGTACTAAGTCATTTTTGACATATTTGCAATTAGAGTGTGGAAACGAGGGGCACATATTCGGAAAGAGCATCAATCAATGATGCAATATCAAGTGACAGATTCAAAATTCATGCAGAAATGACCGTATGCGAGCTCGGTAAAGACCGTTCTCACGCTTCATTTTCAAAATGTTCACGTTTTGTCATTCCTGCTTATATTAGCGAGAGATGGACCCTGACAAGAACAACCGAGGGTTAAGACAACATTTATACACATGATTACCACGTTAGTTCGTGATTTTTGCTAGTTTTATTGGGGAAAACAGTAAAAATTGAAGCACTTACCTTTCACGTGTTTTACCGTCCTCCATCTTGTGGGTGTCTTACCATACCGGCCCGTACAGCTTACAGTACAGTGATACATACAACCATTAATCCCAGCTCAGTAGATCCCAATGTCTGTGTGTCTCGCAAAGCACGATTAAGCGTCAATTAATTGCATACGGACGCAGAAGCATTATCATGCGCATCTAGATATTGGCTCTGGACGACAGTATGGGAGAATTCGGAAATACTCGCGCTTGATTTCTCTGGATTTGAGTAGAATTCGGGAATACTGGCAGTGGTTATGCGATCTCGCGTGCATACTCGCCTTGCTCCAGCGTTGTGAAATGCTGGTGTTTATATGAGAACTCTCGTTCATGCTCGCAGTGCCACGGAGCTGTAACGTGTATTTACTGTATAGGATATATGTATATTCTGGAATACTGGTAGTGGTTATGTGAACACTCTCGTTCATGTTCGCAGTGACATCGAACTGTAAAGTGTGTTTACTATAGGATCTGTGTATAGCGGCGCTATGAGTTCAAGTGAGTATTATTCTGACGAAAGCTTTCGGGCAAACTATATATTGGCGTCTAATTGTACATGTAAGTGTACAGGTATATACATGCGTTACCAACTGGTATCTTAGCCTGTTTGATGCTGAATACCCCTATATGGAGTATGAACAACTTGACCTAGTTTTCATTTCTTATTTCTATTCTGAAGTATATATCGTGACCACTCATTTCTATTCTGAAGTATATATCGTGACCACTCATTTATATTCTGAAGTATATATCGTGGCCACTCATTTTGAACAACTATGTTTCTTATTTTTTCTTATTTCTATTCAAAAGTAGATATTGTTACCACTCAGTTGAACCATCTCGGCGAGACAGAGAGAGGTAGGTATGGTCTCGGCGAGACAGAGAGAGGTAGGTATGGTCTCGGCGAGACAGAGAGAGGTAGGTATGGTCTCGGCGAAACAGAGAGAGGTAGGTATGGTCTCGGCGAGACGGTTCAACTGAGTGGTAACAACATATACTTAAGTGCATGGTTAAGAAAAATAGACTAGAAATGTGGCCTATCGGCACACGAATGCCCCCGCTGGCAGCCAAAGAAAACGAGGCATATTTGAGTATAAGCCATTTACTCGAGTGTTAAGGTTTTGAACGCACCAAGTCTGTGACCTTGACCCTGGGCTTAGTGGGGGCGGGACGAATGTGGATTTGTCACAGTGCGGTAGAAGACCATTGTAGCAATGCGTGTGTCAAATGTGAAGCAGATCTGAGCAAGGAAATAGAAATTATAAGCCATTTAAATGAATGTTAAGGTTTGAAACGCACCAAGTCTGTGACCTTGACCATGTGCTTAGCGGGGGCAGGACGAATGTGGATTTGTCACAGGGCGGTAGAGGACCATTTGAGCAATGTGCGTGTGAAATGTGAAGCAGATCCGAGCAAGGACACAGAAATTACAAGCCATTACAACCCGAGCGTTAAGGTTTCGAACGCACCAAGTCTGTGACCTTGACCCTGAGCTTAGCGGGGGCGGGACGAATGTGGATTTGTCACAGGACGGTAGAGGACCATTGGAGCACTGTGTGTGTGAAATGTGAAGCAGATCCGAGCAAAGAAACAGAAATTATAAGCCATTTACCTGAGCATTAAGGTTTCGAACGCACCAAGTATTTGACCTTGACCCTGGGCTTAGCGGGGGCGGGACGAATGTGGATTTGTGACAGGACGGTAGAGGAGCGTTGGAGCAATGTGTGTGTGAAATGTGAAGCAGATCCGAGCAAGGAAACAGAAATTATAAGCCATTTAACCGAGCGTTAAGGTTTCGAACGCACCAAGTCTGTGACATTGACCCTGGGCTTAGCGGGGGCGGGACGAATGTGAATTTGTCACAGGGTGGTAGAGGACCATTGGAGCAATGTGTGTGAGAAATGTGACGCAGATCCGAGCAAGGACACAGACATTATAAGCCATTTACCCAAGTTAAGGTTTCGAACGAACCAAGTCTGTGACCTTGACCCTGGGCTTAGCGGGGGCGGGAAGAATGTGGATTTGTCACAGGGCGGTAGAGGCTCATTGGAGCAATGTGCGTGTGAAATGTGAAGCAGATCCGAGCAAGGAAACAGAAATTATAAGCCATTTACCCAGCGTTAAGGTTTCGAACGCACCAAGTATGTGACCTTGACCCTGGGCTTAGCGGGGGCGGGACGAATGTGGATTTGTCACAGGGCGGTAGAGGACCATTGGAGCAATGCGTGTGTGAAATGTGAAGCAGATCCGAGCAAGGAAACAGAAATTATAAGCCATTTACCCAGCGTTAAGGTTTCGGGACGTACGTACGTACGTACGGACGCCGGTAACACTATATGCCCCCCTCACCATTCGGTGGCGTGGGCATAAAAATGTGTAGCATCATCATGTAATGGGTTAAAGGATAAAGTTTGGTGACTAAAAAAATGGGGCTTTTATGCAGTCAGTGTGTCAAGCCGAACTGTAACTGGAGATATGGGACATATGGCTTTTGTGGCACGTCTTGTTCCTGATAGCTGACGGTTAAATTGGGCGTGTATAGTCAACATATATTATATAGTATCATGTATATGTGACTGTAGTCTGTTAATGGAGAGAAGGTGATAATGTGTGAACTTTATAGGTCTTGATCTGCTAACGCAACCCATGATGCCTGATAAGGATCTATACTGTTTGCCAGAATCAACTATGCAGAGTATGTTTACACTACGCTGGTGCACAGAGATGCATCAGCTGATTTAGCCTACTGTAGTTGGAAAGGTCATAAGCTATACAGTGAAACTTCTCTAAACCGGACACCCTGGGAGGTCCCCAGGGTGTCCGGCTTAGAGAGGTTTCACTGTAAATCAGGCATTTGATCATTCTGAGCCACATGTGTGTGTTATGCGAAAACGAACAGACATTATCACCTGCGATACAGTGCCAGGAAACTCATCAAAATCAGATCACAGGTGTTTTCTTGGTGTCTGGTTTAGAGAGGTGCCACTGTATATGTTTCCATTCTCAATCATATATAATAAATCTAGGTCTCTGATAGATAAGCGTGGCCTTTTGACGTTTCGAACAATCGTTGATTTCGGTCACATCACATATATCAGATTTATGAGGCACAGCATATATAGAACATTCATTGAATTGATTGCAGAACCCCGCCTCCAATCTTATTATGCAGATGTCCTGGGGTCGTTTCACTAAACTTCGTACGACTAAAATGTTCGTAAGTGCAAAATTATGATAGTCTGTAAATTTCACATTAACAAAGTTTTCTTGTAACAATTATTGGATTTACATTTATGGAACATAGGCTGCATATGCAGCCTATGCTCAATAAATGTAAATCCATCAATTGAAATTCCCAGATGATCCTAAATTTGCACTTACGAACATTTTAGTCGTACGAAGTTTAGTGAAACGGGCCCCAGATGCTCGGCATCGTATGGTAAACCCATCTGTGTCGGTGACGGGAGAATGTGGCGTATGGCAATACCGACCTGTATAGACCCAGATCAGTGTCTGCCCTGTTCGATATTCATTCAGTGAACAATCTACTATTCACGGTTGTAGCAAACAGTATAGTCTTAGATGCTTATCAGCCTGCATGAGTGTGCTAGCAGTCCAAGATAAAATCATCATTTCTCCACCATTCACAGCCGAATGTTATAGATAACATCGTTGATAAAATTCCTGATAAAATACATTCTCCATATAATACGCTAGTACAATTCCACACACAATTGTGGCATGGTAATCGTGGGTGGACCTTGGAGCAAGGCCACACACTATATATCTGAAGCTCATCCTATCCGTCGAAGATAGTGTAAAATCGAAGTTGTAAGGACCTATTAAACTCCACACGACCTGACTAATCTAGGACTGTCAACTGCACGTCGTATTCTCATTTGTGGCTGTGACTGGAGAAATGGGGCTTTTGTGATGTGCGCTGTAGCCTTATAGCGAGCTATGTTGCTTGTTACTATCACGACAGGTGTTTCATTGATGGAATGGCGAACAGTGCAGATCCTGATCAGACTGTGCGGATACACAGGCTGATCTGGATCTACACTGGTCGCAAAACCCATATGCCCCATTTCTCCAGTCACAGCCATATGCATGTACATTTGTATGTTTAAGCTGGGATATCCAAGACATATTATGCCATACTTTATGTGTATTCCATCGTTTCATCAATTACGATGTCATATGTATACCCATCTCTGTTGTTGTGTTATAATAGCTGAATCAAGGTGTATGATCACGTGGTACTAACAACAACAACAAGTACTGAAACTTCCAGAATCCATCCGATTCAAAGTACGTATTCTTTTATAGTGTCCTTATTACATAACGGATTTTCATGAAATATGGCGCATCAAACGCGTCTTGTTAAGCTGCATTAGGTGGTCTCTGTATTTTCGCCCAAACTTCTGTCGTTTTTGCGAGGAATCGATTTCCGTGTCTACCGACACGGAAATCGATTATTCGCAAAAACGACATAAGTCTGTGCCGAACTCCATGGACAACCAAATGCAGCTCATGAAGACGCGTTTGCTGCGCCATATTTCATCAAAATCCGTTACATAATAAGGACAAAATAAAAGAATACGTACTTTGAATCGGAGTTGTTGTTGTTGTAACCACGTGATCATACACCTTGATATAATAACTGTTGAAATAAGTCATCACTGATTTAAGATCCTCTCGTATTAAACATGTTGATAAATTTCAATCGGCATAGCATCGTTCTAACTAAATCAGTAAACTCATAATAGCATGTGAAAGCATGCCTCATGTTAGCTCGTCTATGTATATTCCATAACAGAATTTAAGATAGCCCTGGTACAGATGTTCGTACAGCGGCACAGAGAGAAGAACCTCGCTACTGCCGCCAAACTTATCAGGGAGGCCGCCAAAAATGGCGCCAAAATTGTTGCACTTCCGGTTAGTACATAATTACTACTAAAGAAGCCGTTACAAGGTGCATGATCACGTGGCTACAACAACAACAACAATGGCTGAAAGTGTTGAAAGCGTGCCCACTCCAAAGAAGGTATTATTTGATATTTTCCTTAATATGCAACGGATTTTATGCAAACGCGTCTTTATGAGCTGCATTTGGTGGTCTCGAGAGTTCGGCACATACGTATGTCGTTTTTGTGAAAAATCGATTTCCGTGTCAGTAAAAACGGAACTCGATTCTTCGCAAAAACGACAGACGTTTATGCCAAAGTACCGAGACCGCCAAATGCAGCTTAACAATACGCGTTGGATGCGCCATATTTCATGAAAATAAAAAATAAAATAATAGGTACTTTGAATCGCAGGCGCTTCTGGAAGTTTCAGTAATTGCTGTTGTTGTTGTAACCACGTGACCATACACCTTGCGTCAATGCGCTGTAGCATCCACAGGGGCAAGACGCGGCGTAGGATCCAGACAATGACTCATTACAAAACCTTACCAACTAACTTCTATATATTCTACTACACTACCGCCTGCGCTAATCTTGCCGATATTTGGCCATTGACCATAGATGGTCAATGGCCAAATATCGGCAAGATTAGCGCAGGCGGTAGTGTACGTACATCCTGTTTGAAGATGGATATCATTTTAGTTTTTGATTAGGATTTTTTTGATGACCACATGGTTACTAACTGAGCTAAGTACTCGAAAGTTTTGGATTCCAGAAACAATATATTGAAGTAATGATTATACTGAATTATAAATACTAGTTTTTCAGATATGGCAATTTGAATGTTGGGGTCGTTTCTATCAAACCGATATACATTTTGTATACTATGTTAAATATTTTTCCGAATCAGGGGGTTTCACTAAACGTCGTACGACTAAAATGTTCGTAAGTGAAAATTTAGGATCGTCTGGAATGTTCTGGTATGTGGTATGTTTAGTGTTTTCTGCAGCATGATAAAGGTACCACAAAATTGTTATCGGTTTTTGATACTCGTTACTTCTGATTTCCATTGGGTTTTTTTGACAATTTTAATTGGGTATTTACGCAAATACGCAGCTTATCTGGAGCGCTGTTCTAAAATATATACTGTGACTAAACGATGACTACAACTGTGTTTGTTTTCTACATGTCTAAAACAGTATATTACACCACGGTCTGCGCTAATCTTGCCAATATTTGTCCATAATTGTTTTATTTTGAAACACTTGAATATTGTGCTGTAAATCAAGCAGATTGATTGGCTGAGCATGAGCTGCGATACATCTCGGGGTTGTGCCTCCTGAGTGGGCATGTATCTTTAATAGTTGCGTGCATGTTGTTATATCGTGGTTAGTGTACAATTTGGCGCAATCAACAGGAGTACTTCACGTGCTGGATGGACCCTGAGTATTTCGTGGAGTACAAGGAGCCCCTACACGGCCCCTCCAGCCGGATGTTGGCCCAGGCCGCCAAGGACAACGGGGTGTTCCTGTTCGGGGGTAAGTAGGCATGGGCGGATTCAGGGGGGGGGGGGGGCGGACCCGGCGTAAAGATTGTTTACAAGTTACAAGGCACGTTTCATGCCAAGTGCCATGTATTCCATGCATTTTTCCGCTCCGCTCCGCTCGGTCGACTATTTTGCAATACTTGACTATAGTATCGAACGAGCTTAGCTCGTTCGATAATATAGTCAAGTATTGCAAACTAGTTACGCCCCCCCCCCTAACCCGAAATCCTGGATCCACGCCTGGTAGGGGCCGGTGTACCCATAAACCGGCCGCCGTGTTGGGCACGTGACTTTAAAGGGGCATATCAGGGTCTTTTGAAGATATACATGTACTATAAAAAAATAAAAAAACGTGTTTTCATCATTGTCCTATGTAATGTGCTTTAATTGAATGAATATGAAGATACTAGGACCGTTGAAATGATTTTTTCATGATTTAAAAAACAAATGTGTTTTCATCACTCATGGCCTTGTGTGAAGTGGTTTAATTGAATATAATATATGAAGATACTAGGACCGCTGGGTTGTTTAAATTTTCGCCGACATCGGTACATAAGATAAGTATCAGGGGCCCGTTTCACTAAACTTCGTACGACTAAAATGTTCGTAAGTGCAAAATTATGATAGTCTGTAAATTTCACATTAACCACTTTTTCTTGTAAACAAATATTGGATTTACATTTATTGAGCATAGGCTGCATATGCAGCCTATGCTCAATAAATGTAAATCCATCAATTGAAATTTCCAGACGATTCTAAATTTGCACTTACGAACATTTTAGTCGTAAGAAGTTTAGTGAAACGGGCCCCAGATGTTCTATCATCTTGAATGCAACACGATACGAAATCCGACATGTATGTATGTATATATGTACATATATATGGGTGAAAATAAAAACAACCCAGCTAGTATCGTCATATATCTGCAATTAAACCACTTTACATAGGGCCATGTAGAAAACACGTTTTTATTTTTTATGGTATTTTTTCAAAAGAAAATCCTAAGATGCCCCTTTAAGGACCCATGTGACCCTTGATCACCATATCATTTAAACATAATTGCTTCGTAAATGTGATGGAATATATGTATAACATTATATATTATTATCAGCTTGCATTTTAAAGGTACAATCCCACTCAGTAGGCACAAAATGTTCTTTATAGGAATTAAATAAGTGTATAATTGTGTCACTATTCCACCAGTTCAAACAATTACGAGTGCCTTCTAAACAGATTTAATCATTTAGTAATATGTATTTTACTGATAGTGACGCGCGGTGGTATCAGGCTATTTTCATATGTAAATGAGGCATGCTATTGTTTAATTACTTATACGAATTAAATGCGTCACCTGAAAAATAATATTTACCTGTTTTCGTCTGTCTGTCGATCTGTCCGTCAGGTAGTCACTATGTGACCGCCGGCGCAATGGGTTATGCTCAATATGTTCGTTTTGCCTTCGAAAGATTTAGACCTATGAAGTTTTTATTTCGATTCAGAAATACTAGTGTTTGCTTCTACATACACGTCTACAGTTGCCCGAATTGTCTGTCTGTAAAGCCGGGCGACTTGTAAGTCGCCCGGCGTTACAATAAGAACATTCGGGTACCTAGTAGTCTACATTTGCAACCGATTTACTTCATATTGTGCACCGCATATTGTTTTCGCTCTTTCTCTTATGCATTTTGATGAGATGCCATTGTTACCTATTTTGCGTAGTCAATATATGTGTTTGATAATCAAATGTCAATGGATATATAGAATATAGCAGCATTTTTGTTTCAATGTTCTAATGTTTGGCTATTATATTTGTGATCGAATCCAACGTGATTGGTATATCTGAATTGTCGTG
Source organism: Conchocele bisecta (assembly GCA_029237695.1). NCBI lineage: Eukaryota > Metazoa > Mollusca > Bivalvia > Lucinida > Thyasiridae > Conchocele > Conchocele bisecta. Next base: position 61,069,403 of record CM055268.1, read on the forward strand.
TTATTATGTTATGTCAGAGCTACACGATTATGCGTGCATGGAGAGACATTTGTGATTGGTATATCTGAATTGTGTTGTTATGTTATGTCAAAGCTACACGATTATGCGTGCATGGAGAGACATTTGTGATTGGTATATCTGAATTGTGTTGTTATGTTATGTCAGAGCTACACGATTATGCGTGCATGGAGAGACATTTGTGATTGGTATATCTGAATTGTGTTGTTATGTTATGTCAGAGCTACACGATTATGCGTGCATGGAGAGACATTTGTGCTATTTTAGAGCTTAATTTTCTCATAATTTTAGATATCTAATTCATAATGTTTACTTTATTTTCTAGGAACAATACCAGAAGAGATTGCGGGATCGGAAATGCTGAATAACACATGCAATATATTCAACCCAGACGGCGACCTCATTGCGAACTTTAAGAAGGTAATGTATTCATTTAGCGTTTCCCAATAAAGCCTTGTTTGTACCAGGAAGCTCCACATTCCTGAACCTTACTGAAGCCTAGCATAGCTCCACATTACTGAACCTTACTGAAGCCTAGCATGTCTCATCATGTCTGCTCACTGGACTATTGCATATTTCTGAATGATTAAGTACAACTACGTACATGTCCGCAAACTTACTTGTTAACGATTTTAAAACAGTGGATGGTTCTCTGTTTATGAACAATTTCCGCATATTGACGGTTTGTCATTTACAGTCCATTCCATGGAATGATCGCATATTGACGGTTTGTCATTTACAGTCCATTCCATGGAATGATCGCATATTGACGGTTTGTTCTCATAATGATCGCATATTGACTTTGTCATTTACAAACCATTCCATGGAATATCGCATATTGACGGTTTTGTCATTTACAATCCATTCCATGACTTGAGGTTTGTCATTACAATCCATTCCTGATACAGTCCATTTAATCCATTGGAATGTCGCTATTGACGGTTGTCATTTACATCCATTCCATGGAATGATCGCATATTGACGGTTTGTCATTTACAATCCATTCCATGGAATGATCGCATATTGCTGTACTGAGCCCTGCAGGGGACGTAGAATTCTTTTTTGTTTTACTAATTCGTTCCCACGAAATAACAATTCGTTCCCTCAATTTAACAATTCGTTCCCACAAATTAACAATTCGTTCCCTCAATTTAACAATTCGTTCCCACGAATTAACAATTCGTTCATGGGAACGAATTGTTATATCGTGGGAACTAATTGTTAATACGAGGGAACGAATTGTTATTTCGTGGGAACGAATTAATAAAAAAAATCCATGTCTCCTGCGGGGCTCCGTAATATTTCGCCTATTTGTAAACGTTGTTGTATATTAAAGCTGCACCTGTTCGACGTGGACCTAGGTCCGCGACTGAAGATTCAGGAGTCGGAGTTGAACATGAAGGGTGAAGGTCTTACTGTCGTCGACACGGGTGAGTGATTTATACATGACGGCCCGTGCATCTGGGTCAGGGTCATCAGGTCATTCAGTTACGGAATTAGGTCACTGCCATCAGAAAATAGATCAGATTATATGAGTGAATGTGAAAGAATACTCAATGTCTACAAGCGTTGCACTCGCAACAAGACATCTTTCTTCAGCCATGGGCCATATATACCATATTTGTCATTTGAGGCAATGAATCGCGTGTCTTGCGATTGAAGGGGTCAGTGAAAAAAGGGGGCTAAGTCCTAAGCCCCTTTTTTTTCACTGAACCCTTCAATGTCAGCTGATATAATCAATGGTTTCCGCCAATAGAAAAGCAACTTTTGAAATGAATGTATTTCTATGGAAATATCACTGCTGGTGTAGTATAACATGGATGGCATCATTTGTTACTATTATCTGTTCCACGTCTTGCTGCCGACGAACTTTTGGCTATTAAACACATTACTTCTTAAAAACATTTAAATGTAAGTACTTTTTCATCAATAACAAAAAAGATCACCCTCCCCAAAAACAATTAGTTGATGAAATTCCATAAAATATCGATTTTATTGCGAAAAAAACTAAACTATATTTTAAATAATTTTGGTATTTGTGGATCGATTTTCAAATCTAACTTGTTTTCTTAGTTACATCATTTCCAAGCTATCTAACCAGGTTTCGGAGTCAATTTCAAATTGTTTCCTTTTTCGACTCTTCCTGCAGCTCAAATACTTTTTTGGGGGGAGGGTGACAGCCTTCTTTTTGTTTCGTGAAATTTGGTCAAATATTGATTTTATTGCGAAAAAACAATTTCCCCATGTTAAATCCCCATAGACATAGACATCTTCACAGAGTGAAGATGTCTATGGGGATTTAACATGGGGAATTATTTTAGAATTTCAGAAATACTGGACCGATTTAACTTTTGTTTTCTTAGTTAGATCATTTCCAAGATATCTAGCCAGGTTTCGGAGTCAATTTCCATATTTTTTCGTTTTTTGACTCCTCCTCCACTTCATTTTCCCCCATGTTAAATTCCCATAGACAAATTAATTTTTCGTAATATAATCAATATTTGACCAAATTTCACAAAATAAAAAGAAGGCTCATTCTTAAATTTTCCTTTAATTTAATATTATCGAAAACAATATTGTTTTTGCATTGTCTATATAGCCGTACAATTTGGGCAGGTTTCGTGAAACAGACTTTATTAGTAGTAGAATACTGTTAGTGTGTCTTACAATTTCAGGAGTTTGCAAAGTTGGCTTCGGCGTCTGCCTCGACCTCAGGTTTCCGGAAGTAGCAAGGATCTACGGAAACAAAGGTAACCATGGTAACATACTCATGAATGAACCTGCCGTGTCGTATCGCCGTATTTCGCTGATAATGGTTTTGAGAATCACATATATTTTCCATAAATTACATTTGACACCAATTTCAGAGCTTATGTAGACTGGAAATTAGCAAAATACGGCGATGCGGCAGGGGTGAGGGTTCGGAGGTGGGTGTATATATAGTGCGACATCAACTAATTTCCTGCGTTGTGTCCTTGAGCAAGACACTTTATCCACACTGCTCCAGTTCACCCAGCTGTAAATGGGTACCGATAATTCGTAGTTGCTCTGTAAATACGAATTACCGGCTTCTCTCAAAAATCTCTACCTCCGTTCTTTCTCCCATTCTTGGGAGACGGCATGCAAGGTCCTAGAGCCAGTGCCGCCGTTAAACAAAACATTTCCTGATGAGAACACATGCATTCGGCGTATTTCGGCTTTCATCGGTATAACTCTATATATGTATATGAACAAGGCTTCTAACTTTGGTCGGACACGACCTCGTATCATAACAAAATAACATGTTTACAATTGTCATTTTCTATGCATGCTATGTATTTCTGCAGGATAACAATAATTCTCAAATGATCATATGAACTTACCACTACAATATTGACGTTAGAGCCTTAAACACATTATTTTCTTTGTTTTGCTACGAGGTTGTGTCCGACCTAGGAAAAGCAGCTGTAATTCGATATTCTTTGCATAATGATGTTCGAACTGTGCTATTTAGCAAGATAACAATAATTCTCAAATTAACTTGTGCACTTTCTGCCAAAATATTCACATTAGCGTTAATAAAATCGCGGAATTTGTTATGATACGAGAGGTCGAGTCCGACCGAAGTTGGAAGCCTTGTTCATATATATAGAGGTACATGTATACCGATGAAAGCCGAAATACGCCGAATGCCTGTAGGTGAGAATACAACACTTTGCTGAACACACTGATTGGTCACAACATTACAGGGGACGTAGAATTCTTTTTTTTATTAATTCGTTCCTTCGTTCCCTCAATTTAACAATTCGTTCCCACGAATTAACAATTCGTTCCCCCAATTTAACAATTTATTGTTATATCGTGGGAACAAATTGTTAATTCGAGGGAAACAATTGTTAACTTGACGGAACGAATTGTCATTTCGTGGGAACGAATTGTTATATCGTGGGAACGAATTGTTAATTCGAGGGAAGGAATTGTTAAAATAAGGGAACGAATTGTTATTTCGTTGGAACGAATTAATAAGAAAAATCCATGTCCCCTCCGTAAATATTAGTGTCAGATAAAATAACTCTATTTAATACATAGAGAATAGTAGGTTAGTGCCGTGAATGGGAAAAAATATCCGGCAAGGCTCAAGAATTTCTTTATTTCTCATCAGAAGTATATGTTGTGACCACTCATTTGAACCGTCTCGCCGAGACGGTTCAGATGAGTGGTCACAACATATATTTTGGTTCAGAAATAAGGAAAATAGATAGAGAATAGTAGGTTAGTGCCGTGAATGGGAAAAAATATCTGGCAAGGCTCAGGAAACGGGATGGGCGAGGCTCTGCCGAGCACATCCCGTTTCCGTGCCGCGCCAGATATGTTTTCCCATTCAAGGCACTAACCTACTATTATTCTATTTATCCCGTCAACACCTACAAATTGCTGTAAAATGCAAAAATAGTATTGACTGGATATCAAAAATGGTTCACGGCACCGTGTTTCACGGCACATACGCACTGTGTTGACGGGGTAAATGTATTTATCATTATAATAGTAAGTAAAGCGCGGTAATTGGCTCAAAGAACCTTCCACCTCATTGTGTCCTTTATGAACACATTCCTCTTCGGTTACCATTTTCAGGTTGTCGCCTACTGACGTACATGGGCGGATTCAGCATGAAAACGGGTCCCGCCCACTGGGCCATGCTACAGAGGGCGCGGGCCGTCGACAACCAGGTGTACGTGGCCAACGTGGGCCCAGCGAGAAATGACGACTCCCCCTATGTGACGTACGGGCACAGCGCCGTGGTCGACCCCTGGTAAGATTTGATAGTGAATAAAGGCACTAAAGTAAAGTCTGTTCCACGTTTTGCTGCCGACGATCTTTTGTCCATTAATCACATTGAATATATATATATTTAAATATTTACATGTACTGTTTCATCAATAGAAAAAAATGCACCCTCCCCAAATTGTTTTATTTGATGAAATTCCTTGATTTTATTGCTAAAAACTATTGTCCTATGGGAATTGAACATGGGGGGGGGGGGGGGTAAAAATACATTATTGGCGATAGTTGTCGGGTTTGGATTGTACAGTCGAACCTCCCCGAACGGCCACCTCTCTACAACAACACCCTCTCTATAACAGCCGCTATTTTATATCCCGGATAGATGATTTCCTCTGTATCTAACCTGAGCTGAGCACGAAAAATGTCGTCTGCTTTTGCTGTATTTCTCAATAAAAACATGTTTTGACAGCATTTTAGAATCATTTCCATTGGAAATGATTCTAAAATGTTGCCAAAGCATGTTTTTGATTATAATTATCGAAGAAAATAAATAAACAGCGGACGACAAAACAGCCAGTTTTACAACAGCCAGTTTTGCGTCTTCCCATGGGTGGCTGTTGTAGAGAGGTTGCACTGTAATCAGAATATAATTGAAATCATCTCCAAACGATACGATATAGTAGAAAAACAGTGGCATGTGCTATACATGACAGTACGACTGAAGTAAGAAATAAAATCACGCAACATCAAGCTTGTAGACCAGCGGGCCGTTTCACTAAACTTCGTACGACTAAAATGTTTGTAAGTGCAAAATTATGATAATCTGTAAATTTAACATTAACAATATTTTCCCGTAAACACTTATTGGATTTACATTTATTGAGCATAGGCTGCATATGCTCAATAAATGTAAATCCATCAATTGAAACTTCTAGACGATCTTAAATTTGGACTTACGAACATTTTAGTCGTACGAAGTTTAGTGAAACGGGCCCCTGGAGCGAATAGGAAATGTTATTATTTCTTCTCGTTTTATGTCATTCAATTACTTGCATCTATAACAGACATTATTGGTTTATCATATTTCTATTCAATAAAAAAGCTAGGTTAAAGCTGCGGCGGCGTCGCCATAATCGAAAACATTCTTACAGAACATCCATTTCGCAACGGTATTTATTTTTACCACTTGAAGATCAAGGGTTTTGCAGATATTTACCTATTCTGAATGTGTGTCTACCGCTTCCATTACTTCTGTATTCGTATCTGTAACAATTTCTATTTGAAGCTTTTCCAAAATTTAAACAAATTGTAGTTTGAACTGCCTACCTCTCGTAGACGTATTCTAAACTTTTCTCCTGTGTTTTCACTACGCTTCATCTAGTCATTTGCCCATATTGTTACATGTGCCCATAATTGGAGATAGACATTTGCTGTTTTTGGGTGTCTCTGCCAATTCTGAGATGCGAGTCTTAGCCAGTTGACGAGTAGTCGTCACTGCAGAACATCAGGGGCCGTTTCACTAAGCTTCGTACGACTAAAATGTTCGTAAATGCAAAATTATGATGGTCTGTAAATGTCACATTAACAATATGTTCTTGTAAGGAATTATTGGATTTACATTTATTGACCATAGGCTGCATATTCAGCCTATGCTCAATAAATGTAAATCCATCAATTGAAATATACAGCCTATTCTAAATCTGCACTTACGAACATTTTAGTCGTACGATGTTTAGTAAAACGGCCCCAATGTCTTTGTCCGCACAATACCACTCGATTTCTGAGTCATTGTGATCGTTACAAAATCAAAATTCTAAAGACACAGTCTTATAAATAGAGGATATTTCATGAGTGATGATTTAATATGATATGTATTAGAAACTAGGCTATGCCGAGTTTCTTATTAAATCAGTTAACAAGTTCAATAATAAATATATTACATCAACGCAAATGTTAGATTATATTTATTGCACAAGCAAATCATCATACTTTGAAGCTGTATTGCTTACCTAACTTCTTTTCTATAGCGGGCTCATTTGTATATTTATTACACTAGTTCAAAGGTGTATGATCACGTGGTACTAACAACAACAACACGTACCGATTCAAAGTACGTATTCTGTTATAGTGTCCTTATTACGTAACGGATTTTGATGAAATATGGCGCATCAAACGCGTCTTGTTAAGCTGCATTTGGTGGTCTCTGTATTTTCGCCCAAACTTCTGTCGTTTTTGCGAAGAATCGATTTCCGTGTCGCAGTCTGTGCCAAACTTCATAGACCACCAAATGCAGCTCATGAAGACGCGTTTGCTGCGCCATATTTCATCAAAATCCGTTGCATATTAAAGGCCCTGAACGGCTCAGTATTACAATTTTCCGATTTTTTCAAATACAAAAACATGTTTGGCAACTGATTTAGTACACAAAACTAACATATACTGCCTAATAGATACATCTCAAGTCTTGAGATTTACATCTTAATCGCAATGTGAAGACAACAAAAACTTGTTTTGTGTACCACTCAGTGCAAAATGTCAATATTGACAATTTCATTTCCGATCGGGCTTTGAAACACGCACCTGCTGTTTGTTTATCAACAACAACTATTGATATTTTCATCGACTACAAATTCATTTTTGTACCAAAATGAATGCAAACAGTTTCAAAGTGTGTGTAAATAGAAATTGTTGGATTTATATGTGGGAAAACCCAATAGGAGGCCAAATTCGGCAACTTGAGCCGTATAGGGGCTTTAAGGAAAATATCAAATAATACTTACTTTGGAGTGGGCGACGTTGTTGTTGTTGTAACCACGTGCTCATGCACCTTGAGTTCTATTACACCGTGTTATTAAACGGTGAAAGCCCATTGTATGCAATAAACAAGTTACCAGACTTGGAAATTCACTTTGCTTTGAAAATTTCCCGGCGCCTCCTGAACATTCCTGTCCCAAGCAGCAAGTTACTGAATAACGGTGCCCAAATCCCACAACGGGGACTAATCACAGAACGGGCGTCAATTTTTTTCCAGAACGGGGGACATTTCCACACGTTCTGGATTAAGCTGTTTTGATTTCAAGCTTGAGTTTGTCATCTAGGTCAAACGTACATTACCAACTGGGAAGTGTTTAGCAATGAATTGAATTAAAAGTATGCCTTTCCTGTTTCTATGCCGGTCGTATCTTGTAAATGCTCCATGTGTGGAATGTTCCTGCCATTTTCAGATTGGCCCACGTTATGAGATTGACGTCACGTTTTTGGTCCCCGTTCTGGGATTAGCCCCCGTTCTGGGATTAGCCCCAGTTCTGTGATTGACCTCCGTTCTGGGACTGACCCCCGATTTGTGTCTTACATATATATACATGTACATGTGTATCAGGTACATCTCGTATCTTTTAGGGGTGACGTTATCTCGAGCACGGAGTATGACGAGGAGATAGTTTACGCTGATATAGGTACGTCTCACTATGCAGGACCTCTCTAAACAGGGCACCCTGATAACATCAGTGAGTTTAATGTTGATAGGGTTGACTGTCATTTATCTCGTATGTGGGGCTTATGGGATTTGTGACAAATCATAGCTCCTGATCAAATAGCACCTCCAGTAGCCTGATAACTATCTATATTGCTTGTTAGAAGCATAACGGGCGTTATATTGATGGAATGGCGAACTGTGCAGATCCTGATCAGACTGTGCGGATGCACAGGCTGATCAGGATCTACACAGGTCGCAAATCCCATAAGCTCATTTTCTCCAGTCACAGCCACATATTATGATAATGTATATTCATGATTGCAAAGCACAAATTTATGCCTTGTAGTGCTCATACCTGAATCACAGTGGAACCTCGATAAATCTGACATACTGGATAACGGGGGCTTAGGCTTTTTTTGCGACAAGTGTAGATCCAGGTCAACCTGCGCTTTCGCGCAGTCTGACCAGGATATGCACTGTTCGAAATTCAGTTAGAGAAGCACGAATCAATCTTCTAAGTAGCAATAAAGTTCTTATCAGGCTACAGGAGTGTGTGAGTTGGTCAGGAGCTAGACTGGTCTAAAATGTCATAAGGCCAAAATAAAGTGTTTGTTTCCTATTACGCTAACAAATAATAGGTAGGTAGGTAGGTAGGAAAAAGTTTTTATTTTGTAAAAATGTTTTGTCTTCTATTGACATCAGATCCACGCCCACTTTAGATTAGTACATGTCATGGCTCACTATTTAAGTTTACATTTTGTATGATAAACAGATATATTGACATGAACACTTTTTATGCGACGATTTCAGTGATTTTTGTTTATTTTTATATTTTTTTTAATAAAAACTTTAGGGTCGGCGGGAAAATCTGGGTAGGGTCGGGTAACCAGAAACAAATATATTTTTCTTGTATGTCTAAGACACATGTTACCATTCATAGTCCCGAATGTTAATGTTACAGATTTGTCCTACCTGGACGAGGTGAGACGACGGATGCCATTAGACGAACAAAGGCGGGACGATTTGTACCAAACCGTGTATCTACCAGATTCAGAAGTTTAAATTCGTACTCGGCGGTGGTTGGATGAATCCTTGCAAACCGTTCATGTACGAGAATTGAAGCTATAACGTGAAGGTGTACGCAAACGGGATGATTTGTTCGAAATCATCGGACCAAGAGTGTGACGGAATTTGTGCCAAACCTAGCTGAGACCCGGCCATTATAAAATATGGTCACAATAACAGACATTCTGTCTGATTTATCACGAAGCCCCGCAGGGGACTGTACTTTTTTTTTTATTAATTCGTTCCCACGAAATAACAATTCGTTCCCTCAATTTAATAATTTGTTTCCTCGAATTAACAATTCGTTCCCACGACATAACAATTCGTTCCCACGATATAAAAATTCGTTCCCATGAAATAACAATTCGTTCCCTCAATTTAACAATTCGTTCCCACGATATAACAATTCGTTCCCACGATATAGCAATTCGTTCCCACGATATAACAATTCGTTCCCTCGATATAACAATTCGCTCCCACGAAATAATTGTTATTTCGTGGGAACGAATTGTTAAATTGAGGGAACGAATTGCTAATTCATAAATGGACTATTCTGAAAATCATTGTATGATGGTTGGATGTTGCAAAATTAACATATCAAATCCATTCCAGTTGCTTAGGGGTGAAAGCGTTAAGATGGACCAAGAATGTGACGGGCACATATAATGTGACGGCATGGTTTGACAGCACTTTACAATCATTTACAATGCATGCCGTCACATTCTTGTTTGGGACGATTTGTTCCCAACGTGTATACATCTCAATAAGATGTATAACCCTTTCACTCCAATATTTTTTTTTTAATTTTTTTTTTGGAACAGAACATAAACTTTATTTATGATCAGTCTCAGACCACACAGTGGTACATGAGCGAGTACGATACAAAGAATATCTGAGTGGGGGTAACATGACGGACGTGATTTACATGTAGGTACGATATGGGCATAAGGCTGAGGAAAGGGACCCCAATACGCTGTCAACAAGCGAATCCCCAGATCAGCCTGCGCTTCCGTGCAGTTCGATCAGAGAATACGCTGTGTGTCATTCAGTCACTAAAGTAAACAAGTTGAACGGTTCTAGTATATGCATACTCTGAGAGTGCACGAGTAACTTGTATCTGAAATAAGAGTTTTGCAAATACAATAAGACTCGTTTCCTCAGCCGACATCCCGGATTATAGAATGTGATCGTGATACATGGTGAATGACTTTAACAACCGGACAGTATTACTGTACTTATTTTACCTGGTAATTGTGAAATATAAATATAAATTCGATTGCCAGCGATTTACTTCAATATGTATGCCTGCAGCTACTCACACAATTGAACATCATCAATTCAGGATGATGGATTCTCAGGGAGAAATTCGTTATTATGTTATAGTTTATAAGCAAGTGGGCATATATTAATGCATAGAAATAATTACGGCTACATTCCAATTTCATATATATTGACCAGAAAAAAAGAAGAAAAAAAAAGAGAGAAAAACATGCTAGAGTTTGCATAGAGTTCTGACTTCTTCCACTCATATTAAAATAATATATTTACTGTGGTGAGACATGGTGCACATATATACAGATGTAAACATAGCCGTGCAGTAATGTATACTAGCTGTCAATTGACTATGGCACAGCCCATATTTACTCGATCTCCAAATACATGTATACGAGACCGAGACTACGGCTTGCTAGACTGTAAGATTTTGTGACGTTCTGTCTGACACCCTCACATTGATAAGCGAAATTCGAAAGCATGCGAGGGTGTACTTAGTCACTAAATATGTCAATAGTTTTGGATTCTAGAATATTTATATTTATACATAGTTATGGTTTATGAATTATTTTGGCGAAATTCGGCAATATTGCCTGTTTGTTACCTTAGTGCACAGTGTGTTATTGTCTACAACGTACTGCATGATACATACATGTAGACGACGAACTGTGAACATACTGGTTAACCTTAATATGCGTTTAATCCCGCATGTATATATGCACAGTGTACATCCTGGCGAATGTACAGTGTAGATCCTGGCGAATGTACAGTGTAGATCCTGGCGAATGTACAGTGTAGATCCTGGCGAAAAGCCTGAGATTCGTTTACATGAATATACCATGGCAATTAAGAGTTCGCTTTTATATTAGTATTTCATCATACTTTATACATGTACATTCATACTTTTTACTACATATCTTGTCTTTTGACATAACTGAATGGGCACATGTAATGGGTATATATACACATTCTATCTGGTATGCTATATATAAACACGTATAATTCCAGCACAAAAATATTTACACAATTCCTTAACATTTGATTGGCCCGTAGCAAGTCTCAGTCCAAAATTTATATCCCAGTAAATTCCCATGCCGAACTACTTTCCGTAACCGTGGGGCAGTTAAAATAATTCTTAAGAAAACGGAAAATAAACACATTTTCTTGATGAATTTATTTCAAATGCTGGAATTATAAGGAAAGAATCGCCTTTTTGTGGAATTTATCGTGGATATAAACTTGGAAAAGTCGCGGGAATACTGGACGAGGCCTTCCGGCCTTCGTCCAGTATTCCCGCGACTTTTCCAAGTTTATACCCCGATAAATTCCACAAAAAGGCCATTCATTCCTATAATATTGTCGTCCTGTTGAGAACATTACGCTATGAAAAAAGAGACAGCGTAGTCCCAGATCAGACGAGCATCCGTGCAGTATGATCGGGGCCTAGGCTTTCTCTCAGTTGCTACCCAGGTAGACAACGAAATATGACAACGAAATACTGATGATATTCTAATCATATTTTGTGAGTGCAAAATATACATAATTACTGAATGCGGTGAGGCAGCCAATATATATTCAGCATATTATATCAGTTTGATTATAAATGAACAGCATAAGGTCATTGTGGAGTTCCTGTAGGTGCTGTATACATAATCGATGTAAAGACCTTGGTGTTATTGAAAGTTTTTTGTTATAACATGTATAAATCCACATAACTTATTCAGTGTATTGTCTGAATGCGAATTGAGTAGTTCTTTGAATTTTATCATATTTGGTCTACGGTAATAGTACTGTTTAATGAATTTCTTTCATTTAACTTGATTTAAGTTACATGTTGTACACTTCCTTTCTGAATGTTCTATTCCGTTCCATCTGCCAGTTTCTATTGGTAGTTTGTGGTTACTAGTTCTAAACCTTATAAGTGTAATGCATTTATTTCGTGGGAGAATTTTAAAATATTCTTCAATATTAATATTATTTTTGAATGCAATGTAGTTTTTACGTTTGGATGACCCTCTGGTTTTTATATCCCACTCCTGAATAAATTGGTCGATCAGGGAACGTTTAATGCTAGCCAAGTTCACTTTTGAGTTTTCGTGAAACTTTCCGGCATTTCCGGTGTCACATAATACACTTTTAACAAATGATAACCATTTAAATTGAGAATGTTCTAGTGTGACTATTTGGTCGTATAATAAACGAGATAATTTCGTATCCTTACCTTGCACAATTCTATTCCAAAAACCTATCATTCTACTTTGTATCGTAATTGAGACAGGGTAGCGTCCTAATTCAGCATATAACATATATAATTGGGTGCTTTTCCTACTTTAGTAATATATCTAAACAAAATTGTATGTATTTTTTTCAATAATATCTATGTTTTCAAAGCCCCACTCTTCCGAACCATATGTTAGAATAGGGATAATTGTATGATCAAACAACTTCAGCTTAGGTCAATCGGAAGATCTATGTTATTTGTACGACTGTATAATAAGTGCAAAGCTTTTTTTGCTTGCTCGCAACATGTTTGCGTGTTTTCAGAAAGCTTCCACTTCTACTAAAATATACTTAGATATTTATATTCGTTAATTATGTCGATAGTAGCTGTACCTATTTGGAAGTAGTAATTGCCCTTACTACGACTTCCAAATATGACAATTTTAGTTTTACTTAAATTAATATTTAATTTCCATGTTGTACAGTAGTTATTAAAGTCGTTTAAACATTTTTGGAAATCACGTGGGTTATCTGAAATAATTACTGTGTCATCTGCAATCACCTTAATATAAAAAGCAGAGTCGACAGTGCTGTGTCTTATTTCTATACCAGAATTGTCATGTATTACTAAATGTTGTTCTAAATCATTTAGGAACAACGAAAATAGTATTGGTGATAAGTTTTCGCCTTGTCGTACACCGCAAAAGCTTGGGAAGAAGAGGGAGGTACCTGAGATTGACAGTTCAATGCTAATTTCTGGACTATTCCATTAATCAGCTAAGGGGTATTTTTATAATATCTGAAAAATACTGACAAACACTGTAGATCGTGATGAGACGGCTTGTTACAAGCTTTTACAAGCCGTCTCATCAGGATATACAGAGTTTGCACATGCAGGTATTACCTTTATTATCTGTGGGGTTGATTGTGTTAATAACATTAACATTTACAGTATTAGGTCACATATATATTGGCGATTTATGTTTGATAAATGGTCAGTCACGTGGATATTGTGTTCAGACCATTACATAGAGTACTGTTGAGTTCTAGTATGTATGTATGTATGTATGTATGTATATAAAAAAAAGTGTTAGACTTCTTTCACATTCTACAGAATTACCTCCCTGTTATCGCATCGCCGTTCGCCACTGATGGTGATTGCGAAATCAAGTTGATGGGTGCGGATTTGTTCTTTAGTTCCGCGAAATCATTAGCGGCAAAAATAACGGCAATGCATTTACGAATATCATTCCAGAGCCTGGCTATTAACTTCCTGTTGGCTTGTCATTGTACATACATGTACACACCACCGCCTGCGGTAATCTTGCCAAAATGTGTAAATATTTGTATTGCATGCAATCAAACATCTTCTTTGGCTGAGCCCTGAGCCCTGAGCCCTGAGCCCTGAGCTGTGCTACAGCTCAGGCTCAGCCAATCAAACTGTTGGATTGCGAGTTGAGGTTGCCAATAGATGTTCAGAAACTTTGGCATTTGGCCAAGATTAACGTGGGTGTGTACGTGGCTGCGACTGGAGAAATGGGGCTTATGGTTTTTGCGACCAGCGTTGATCCAGATCAGCCTGTGCATTTGCACAGTCTGATCAGGATCTGCACTGTTCGCTTCTGTTAGTGCGTCTAATAAGCAATGCAGACCCTTATCAGGCTATCTGTTTGTGCTATTTAATCAGGAGCCACACTGGTTACAAATCACATAAGCCCCATATCTCCAGTCGCAGCCACATATGTTGATGTGACTGGCGAACTGGGGCTTATGGCTTTTGTAGCCAGTCTAGGTCTGATAACCCAGTCATGTATAACGATATGGATATATGTTGTATTTGATCTATGAAAAAGGGATGGTTCACTGAATGACGAACGATGCATATCATGTGACTGGATAAATAGAGAATAGTATGTTAGTGCCGTGAATGGGAACAAATAGCTGGCAAAGCTTAGGAAACTGGATGGGCGAGGCTCTGCCGAGCACATCCCGTTTTCAAGCCGCGCCAGACATTTTTCCCATTCACGGCACTAAGCTACTGTTCTATTTATCCCTCACATATTCATACGCAGTGATTAGGTCATATTGACAGGATGTCAAAAATGTTTCACGGCACATACGCACTGTGTTGACGGGATAAATGGGGATTATGGTATTTGTTCCCAGTTTGGCACCTGGTCTACCATCGCCCGCAGTCTGATAAGGACTTATATTATTTGTTAGGAGCACCACATATGCTTCACTGATTAAATGGCGAATATTGTGGGCCCTGGGTGAACTGATCTGGGACTGTACTGGTCGCAAATGACATATAAGCCCTGATTCTCTAGCCAGCCACAACCACATACGAGTCAATTGACAATTAAAATTGTTCTGGATAATCCCTAGAATAGTTTACATGTTATTTTTCTGACAGTATTGCAGCCCCTGACGACGCTGATGTGTGGCTGTGACTGGAGAAATGGGGCTTATGGGATTTGTGACCAGCAGCCGATTTCATCAAAATTTCATCAAAATTGCAAAGTATACTTAACTAGCAAAGTATACTTTGAGGGAGTAATCATTTATTTTTTCCTCCGAAATGCATTATCAAGTTCATATAGAACTAACCACTGCATATATTTGATGATTAAAAGTATGCAGAATTATTATACTGAATTTATTACATTATCACAGCCAAAATGGCTGTGATAATGTGATACATTCAGTATAATAAAATTTAATACATTTATCCTTAAATTTAAAATTTCTCCCTCAGAGTATACGTTGCTAGATAAGTATACTTTGCAATGTTGGTGAAACAGACTACTGGTCAAATGGCACACCCCTGTAGCCTGATAACGATCTATATTGCGTGTTAGAAGCATGACGGGTTGTTCATTGATGGAATGGCGGACAGTGATAACCCTGATCAGTCTCAGTCCAAAATTTATATCCCAGTAAACTCCCACGCCGAACTTCTTTCCGTAACCGTGAGGCGCAGTTAAAATAATTCTTAAGAAAACGGAAAATAAACACATTTTCTTGATGTATTTATTTCAAATGCTGGAATTATAAGGAATGAATCGCCTTTTTGTGGAATTTATCGGGGATATAAACTTGGAAAAGTCGCGGGAATACTGGACGAGGCCTTCCGGCCTTCGTCCAGTATTCCCGCGACTTTTCCAAGTTTATACCCCTTTCTTGTGCGGATGCACAAGCTGATCTGAATCTACACTGGTCGCAAAAACCATAACCCCCATTTCTCCAGTCATACACACATATAACAGTGCAGCTGCTGCAGTCACACATGTACTATTAATACGCTGATCAGACAGTGTCCACATATGGTTCTAATTTGCAACGTATATATAGACTACCAGTTTAGTGTACACGTACAGTGGAACCTCTCTAAACCGGACAACAAGAAACAAATTTGATCATACTTTTTATGGGTTTCTTGATCATTTATCTCGGGTGAAAATGCCTGTTCATGATCGCATAGCACACAACTATGGCTCGGAATAATCAAATGCCTGATTTACAGTGAAACCTTGCTAAACCGGACACCCTGGGAGGTCAAAACCTCGCTAAACCGGACACCCTGCGGACCTCCCAGGGTGTCCGGTTTAGCGAGGTTTCACTGTATTTTAATATCATCAAGTTTATCAGGCAAAGCTAGGAAACGCGTAGGAATTGCGAGGTGTCACCCTCGGTAAATAATATATAAATACATAAATAAAAAATAAAAAGTGTGGCTTTGCGTCAAAAACAAGGGAATATAATCCAGGGGCCGTTTCACTAAACTTAATTCGTACGACTAAAATGTTCGTAAGTGCAAACTTATGATAGTCTGTAAATTTCACATTAACAATGTTTTTTTGGAAACAATTATTGGATTTACATTCAGTATGCAATGCAGCCTATGCTCAATACATGTCAATCCATAAAATAAAAATTTCCAGACGATCCTAAATTTGTACTTACGAACATTTTAGTCGTGCGAAGTTTAGTACTCCATTTGGCCCCGTTTAACAGTGTTATTGTATGTCACATATATGGCTGTGACTGGAGAAATTGGGTTTACGGGTTTTGTGACCAGTGGAGATCCGAATCAGCCTATACATCCGGCTACAGGAGCCATTTGATCAGGATCTACACTAGTCACAAATCTTATAAGTCCCATTTCTCCAAGTCACAGCCACATATGTATGAGGCACACACGTAGATACGTCTTCGTGTTTGGAAACTTAGTATGGGACAGATGAAATGGAATAAACACGGTAATGGCAATTAAGCTGGTATTTTATTTTCACAAATTTGACAACTTAAAAACGATATAAAAATGAAATGCGAACACATGTACATACAATAATGAATGGTTCATTGGAAGAAGGCGGCTAAGTCTACGTCAGTCATGGAATTAGATGGAATTAGCCCCTTTCTTCCACTCATCCCTTCAATTTACATTGACAATGCATAGAAATCCGGTTCGACGTGCGTTCATAAAATCTCTAATGATTATTAACATTTTACTCACGAAATATAAACATGAAACTCGTCACAAACATGAAAAATTAATTCATAATGAGTCACATTTTTATTTCTATTTTGTCAGACTACACATCGAATGAATAAACATTTGTGAAACAGCAATGCACTACAGTTTAATATTGTGAAGTCATCTGAATATCAGGAAAGCATATTCAAATGTTACTTTCAAATTCTATAATTGTATTTTAAAAAAGCATTGACGACGCGATAGATATTTCTGAGATTTAGTGTGTTTAATAGCCAAAAATTCGTCGGCAGCAAAACGTGAAACAGACAGTAATACAAATTGCCATATGAGGCAAGTAATTGAATGGGTCAGATGAAGAAGGGGGCTAACTTAGCCCCCTTCTTCTACTGACCCTTTCAATTAAAATACGCATGTTGTGCCGGATTTATATGCATACATTATTGTCTCGTAACTACTACTATGTCAACTAGTTTACTATAACATCAAATCGAGATAAAGCACTAAGTAACGAATATAACAATGTATTTGATAAAATGAAACATTCACGTCACAAGTAAGCATATTAATGTTATATCAATCACACGACAGGTATGCGTCTCTGAATAATACATGACAGAAACATATAATTATTATATAGATCAACACATGTCGTTTTATATTAAATAATACATGTACATGTATATACATAATGGATTTCTGAGTCCGTGAAGACTATAGAATAGTAAATAAATATACAGGTACAGTCACCCAATCAAACACACCAGTTAATCTAGTTGCGAACGGTAACTCTTGCAATTTACTCCCGTGCTGACAGCACGGGAGTAAATTGCAAGAGTTACCATTCGCAACTAGTTAATCCACGTAAAACACATAGATGTTAAAGCGGCTGGCTCACAATTAATGTTTCAAGTTAGCAAGGTACGTAGGTTTAATCTGAAAAATATCAACTTATAAATGAAGTTACTGAACATTTAAATGATGTCTAGTGTTAAAATAGAGAAATTATGTTCGATTCCATTTTATTATTTATTTTATTGGTTAGCATTCATAAAGTATAACACACAACCACATTCCACATAAAAATCACACATGTTTCTCATTTACAACTGACCAAATAGTCCCAATCACGAGAGGGTATATATCACTATAGGCAGTATACCTCCTCTCGTGAACATTGAACACCGTGGAATTCACCATCCGTGATACAACATGGATTGTCTCCCTTGTTGTAAATAACGCATATCGTACATACTACAAGTAAACGGTCCATTAATTAGTACAAAAACATTTTGCAAAACATTGTAAATGAGATCTAATATAATGCATCGCCCTTTCCGCATTTACGTTTTTCTTTTTTTTGTAAACTATGCCCCAAAAATGTGAGAAAAAGAGTGTAAAATGATTAAGAAAATACGGTAAAAATACAATTTCAATTTCATTTCAGATACAAATAATGACACTTGAATTGCAACGAGTATATGTGTGTCTGATACAATACAAATTGAAAACGTGTTTTGATCATGGCCTTTTGCGAACGGTAACTCTTGCAATCTACTCCCGTGCCGTAGGACGGCACGGGAGTAGATTGCAAGAGTTACCGTTCGGAACTTGTGTAAAGCGGTCTATGACTGCTGAATTGTTTCAATGTTCACCGATATCGGTACATATCAGATTTTCTAACTCAACAAGACAGGAAATCCGATATTTATGTACTTATACGGGTGAAAATATAAACAACCAAGCGGTGTTTATAGTATTTTTCAAAAAATCCTGTTGTGCCCCGTTAAGTGGCACGTATAATAAGTGATGGTGGGAAATTTAAATACAAAATACATGCTTGTACTTCCCTGATATGCAAATTATGTTTATTTCTCCATGATGAATACAGTACAAAACAGGTTTATGTCATGAAATAGTACACACAATGCAGTTTAAATAAAATGAGCAACGCGTTGTCGATACACACTACAAATGTATACAGTTTATTCTAGACTATTCTCTATTCTACAGTTGTATATACAATGTCTACTCTATATGTACATGTTGTATGGTCAACTTATCTACAAGGCCTTAGACAATCAATTTGTATATGCGTATCCACATTTTAGTTCAATTGAGTCACAGGTGAATACAGAGTGGCAGGAATGGTAAAATGGTTTAGAACATGATAATTATGTTTAGAAACCATACCAGCAGAAAGTCAGAGAAATGAAAATTGTTATGAAAACTAAAAATCGCCTCCGAAAGCCTAGTATTAGAGGTAACAAACAACGCCTCTAAAAGCCTATTATTTAATGATAGAGACGATATTTGTTTTCAATGCAATTTGTATTTCTCCCACTTGCTGCAGGGGGCCGTTTCACTAAGCTTCGTACGACTAAAATGTTCGTAAGTGCAAATTTAGGATCGTCTGTAAATTCAAATTGATGGATTTACATTTATTGAGCATAGGCTGCATATGCAGCCTATGCTCAACAAATGTAAATCCAATAATTGTTTACAAGAAAACATTGTTAAAGTGAAATTTACAGACTATCATAATGTTGTACTTACGAACATTTTAGTCGTACGAAGTTTAGTGAAACGGGCCCCTGGTTTCTAACCATACATAGGAATGTTGTAACCATTTTACCATGCCTGCCACGCGTTATTCCCCAGTGGAGTGGGTGGGAGTGGGTGGGAGGCATTTTGTTAGTACATTTTATTGAAGTTTGTGTAAAAGTATTGTCATAAATAGTGTATACGTTTTGAAAAACTATTCAAATATAAATAAAATGTTAATTTGCTATTAATTAATAATTTTAAGGGCGTTGTGGTTGAGAATATGTAAAATAATGTTCTCTGACCTGATCTACTCTATATGTACAAAGTATCTACCCGACTACTCTACTATATGTACAAGCAATGAGACTCTGTCCTCCTCTACTGTCGCTAACTGTTCGTGAACGTCATTAACTGGCTATCCGCCAATGGTAATATGAGACACGTTATGTGATTTTGTACCTTCGGACATCAGCGTAATTTCATTATATACGTTTACAAAATTTGCAATATTGTTCATAAATAAAGTCAAAAGTTGACAACATTTTCAGAATTATATCCGCATGTACTCTGAAAAAGATTGTCAACTTTTGACGCCATTTTTGGAAAATATTGTAAATTTTGTAAACGTATTTCAGGAAATTACGCAGATGTTCGAAGGTACAAAATTACATGACGTGTCTCATATGTTCTACGTAGTCGTGTTGTTCTTCTGTCATGTGGCCATTGTGTGGACATCATCGAGTTTGTAGTTAGGTTTAAATAATACTTATTGTGACTATGCATGCTACTCTGAACAGGTTAAGATGAAAAATTTAATGAAGGGGGAATTGTTTCCTATACGAAGTATTAAAAAAGATAGATTATTTAGCATACATAATTTGATTACATTGTACAATGTAGTCTGTTTTTCTGATATAAATGTAATGAATACAATAGAACAGTATACCTGCTTGTCGAATAGACGTAAGTTAATTGAATTCCTTGGAACAGTAGCAGTCACAGTGTGTTTCAACATAAATTATAAGAATATAGTATACGTTTATTTACAGAAACGGTGCACATGTCGTACTAGGATATAAGTGATACATTGTAATAAATAACTACTCGTACTAAAATAAAATTTATAATTATTATTATTATTATAACACTACGAATACTACTGCTACAACTACTAACACTACTACTACTACTAAGACTAGTAATGCTACAACTACAATTACTACTACTACTACTACTAATACTACGGCTACTACTAAACTAAAAATAATAATAATAATAATAATTCATTCTAGTACTATAATACTAATGCTACTTTTACTAATAAAGCTACTTCTACTACTATACTGCTATACGCATTATATTCTGAATATGCTTTTGCGCGTATGAATATATTGAAAATAAATATTTTCATTCCATTGTTATTTCCCAGTCCATGACAGCATTTTATACTACCACCGTCGTTCAGACGGTTAACATGGTGTGAACAACATATATGTTCATGGATAAGTAAATAAGAACTACATATTATTTTAAGTCATCGTTTTTACATGTATACATTTTCAACCACATGGTCCTTATCAAAATAGTTAGAAAATGTATTTGGCGGTCCTATGTGATTTCAGATAGGATTGCCAATATATTTTCTAACTATGCTCATAAAGAGCATGTGGTCGAAGAATTAAGGATGAATATTAAAATAATGTGTATTATATGCGTTTCACTTCGGAGGTATTTGGAAATTATTAAAATAAGAACTATATTTAGGTTTTGTTAATAAAATCCTCAGAATACAATGTGTATACGAATACATGTGTACAATTAACCTTTCCAACCCTACATACCGGGTTAACCCTTAACATTTGAGACCTCTAATAGTAGCAAACAGTGTAGATCATGTTGAGACGGCTCGTAACGAGTAACGAGCCGTCTCATCAAGATCTACACCATTTGTGGATATTTTTTTACAAAATGACACCCTTTTCTGCATAATGGAACGGTCTCAAAGTTAACATGAAATAGTCCATTCCAGTTGTTTAGGGGTGAAAGGGTCAAATACTAAATATGTCTACAGCTACAACTACTGCTAAGTTATGTACAACTGTGTAGAGCGAATCCTGACTAAGGAAAACGCATGTACGCAGTTTGATATTGCACGGCTTGCCCAGCCTTAAAGGGGTTCCACGTGGGAACGCTTTGGTTAAATAAACATTTTGAGCCCGGCTATGGTATTACCTACCTTATCGCATTGTCTTTTTCGAAGATATTAATTTCGAGGAAATGCAAATTTTCTCGTAAATGACGCATGCGCTCTGATTTTTGTTGTTAATTTTCGACGTCATTTATGGAAAATATGACCGATTTTCGAAATCAATATCGGCAAAAAGCGACGATGTGATAAGATGTGGTAATACCAGAACTAGGCGCATACACATTTAATAATACATGTAACTAGACTATAACATATACATGTATACAAGAGTATTGTTGAAATTGACTGACCTGTTTCTTTAACTCAATTGTAGGCCAAAGTCACATGTCAATCCACAACTACAATACATTGAGCACGTGTTTTATATATATATACAAATAAATAATGACTAGAAGATCTCATCCGTACGGACGGACAGTGTCCGTATTTTGCAAGTATCAATTGGTGGTCAATAAATGCAATTCTGGTTAACCAGGATAGAACATGGGCCAGCCAATGAAAACAGAGCTGTGGTGTTATCAACCAGTGAATGTGATCCGCCATGACAAAAAAAGGCTTTCTTTAATATTTTGTTGGGGCTAGTTAGGTAAACGAGTATGCTATTTAACCCTTTCAACACTACAATCAGTCCTCTATAGCGGTGTTTGCAAATAGTGTAGATCCAGATGAGCCGGCTCGTGACGTATCAAGTAATTTTCATATTTTTAGAAGAAAAACACGCCCCCTTTTCATAAATGAACTAGTCTGAAAAAAGTTAGTAGCGAACAGTGTATGCTCTGATCAGTAGCCTATTTCATCAACATTGCAAAGTATACTTTGAGGGAGAAATTTTCAATTTTAGGATAAATTTATTAATTTGTATTATACTGAATTTATTACATTATCACAGCCATTTTGGCTGTGATAATGTAATAAATTCAGTATAATAATTCTGCATACTTTTAATCATCACATATATGCAGTTGTTAGTTCTATATGAAATAATGCATTTCGGGAAAATAAATGATTACTCCCTCAAAGTATACTTTGCTAGAAAAGTATACTTTGCAATGTTGGTGAAATAGGCTACAGATTGTGCAGGCTACACTGAACGGTGCGGGAGTATAAAGTAGTGTTATGTTTCAGTAAACTACATGTATTTGAAGTCTGGTTGGCAACACAAATCTGTCTGCTGTCATCGACCGGCTAAAACACATTACTTAATTGAATGCGACACTGCAACGAAGGGAAGTAATTCATTCATGGATTCTATACAAATCCTTCACAGAGTTAGTCCCCTTTTTGCAATGATAACTTCAATTCTACACATAAAATAATAAATAATTACAAAACATACATCTGAACACATTGCAAAAACACATGTTTAACAATAATGCACATATATACATACAGTGATGATAACAGTTGAACCATATATGACGGGCTAATATATTACTATATGCATGATATATATTCATGTACTCACATACAATGACACGTCCTCACAAACACACATAAATACATTAACCCTTTTCATGCTGAAAATACACACTTTTTTCTGGTCGAAAATTTTATAAATATATATTTTCTGCATAAATTACATGTTACCACTCAATTGAACCATCTCGTCGAGACGGTTCGAATGAGTGGTAACAACATATACTTTCATTGAGAAATGAAGAAAATAGAAAACAAATATTTGTAGATTAGAATGGGTAGCCGGCATGGATTGGATTAATATACATGAATCAGTTCATTCTTGTAAGTATAATGGTAATTAACTAGTAGCTATTTAATTTTAAACTAACCTACATGGAACTAAAATAATCAAATGTTTATACTACGTCATTCCGATCCCACAAGAAACTAATACATATTGCACTGTTTGGATTGCACAAGAAGGCAGCCTATATTGCACTCTTTGGATTGCACACACAAAACTATATTGTATTATTTGCAAGAGAAACCATATATTGCACCGTTGAATTGCACGTGAAATCAGCCTATTTCACCGTTTTAATTTCACATGAAACCAGTCTATATTGCACCGTTGAATTGTACGTGAAACCAACCTATTGCACCGTTTTAATTGCACGTGAAACCAGCCTATATTGCACCGTTTAATTGCACGTGAATCCAGCCTATATTGCACCGTTTAATTTCACGTGAATCCAGCCTATATTGCACCGTTTAATTGCATGTGAAACCAGTCTATATTTCACCGTTCATTTGCACGTAAACCCAGCCTATTTTGCACCGTTTAATTACATGTGAAACCAGTCTATATTGCACCGTTCAGTTGCACGTGAAACCCAGCCTATTGTTTTGCACCGTTTAATTGCATCTGAAACCAGTCTATATTGCACAGTTCAGTTGCACGTAAACCCAGCCTATTTTGCACCGTTTAATTACATGTGAAACCAGTCTATATTGCACCGTTTAGTTGCACGTAAAACCAGCCTATTTTGCACCGTTTAATTTCACGTGAAACCAGCATATATTGCACCGTCCAGTTGCACGTGAAACCAGCTTATTATATTGTACAGTTTAATTGCACGAGAAACCAGTATGTCTTTGCTAAATGCAAAACTAGTCACCTCTTTACAATTGCATAAGAAATTTTACATAAGCACGTAGTTGATTGTAGAATCAAAAATACAAACATGCATGGAAAAGTGTCATATGTTTAAATATTGAACACAAAATCTAAAATCTAAAGCCCAGTGGGCTATGTCAAATATTCACAGACATCAGCTGTTTGCCTTTGTTTACAGTTTTGGGTTTAGTTTCCAATGAAAGCAAACAGAGGACAGGTGATGGTAAAATCAATACACGGAATCAAGAACAGAGACACAAAACGGCAAACTCGTGACAGAACATCCAACGTTGTCCTTGCAAACAGCGTATACCCAGATCAGCCTGCACATGTGTGCATGCTGATCTGGGTATACGCTGTTTGTAAAATTCGTGTTGACAAAGTTTCTAGCGCGGGAAGAAATGTATAAATCGGTCTACAAATTTATCTGGACTCGCAAATTCGCAATATACACATACTGATTTTCGCAAGTGGTGTATTTTCTCATACGAGAATCTCATCAATCCCCGTTATACGGGTATCGATCGGCATAGTTCACCGTTGAACATGCGCACAATAGTAGCAATCATGGTAACCGACTCCTGAGAATTCAAACCAGCTTTGGGGATTGGATTCAAATTTCTGTATAATCATACGATTTGATAATCGATTCTAAAATCCACAAAACAATGCGTTATGACGGTTTCAAAACGTTTACGCTTATGATGAGACATATAATGCGTTTTCCACAGTTTTCTATAAAATTCCACAATGATATTATTGTTTAAACCGAAATTATGCCGCGACTTTTGAAGATTTCTGTAAATAATAGTAAATACATGTAATAAGTTAGTTGATGCGATTGCATGACTTCTTATAAATTCATATTGTTTAAAAACAATTATGACGCGATTTTTGAAAATGTGTATAAATGAGAGCAAATGATTACTTTGGTCGCGATCTAGATTGGTGTTATAAACCTTTGAACCAGGTTTAAAACAATACTTTTGGCGATCTTTGAACATTTATATAAATAAGAGTAAATGATTGCTTTGGTCGCGAGCTGAATTGGCGTTATACACATTTGAATCAGGTATAAAACAATAATTTCGCAATCTTTGAAAATTTATTTATTTTATGGCTAAAAACATATTTGTATGTATGTTTAATGCTTAATAAATAAATAAATATATATATATATATATATATATATATATATATATATATATACATGTATATATAAATAAGAGCAAATGATTGTCTTTGGTCGCGAACTAGATTGGTGTTATAAACAGTAAGTAAAACCGGACGGCATCCGAATAATGAAGCGGACAAACTGTCAACCTCCCGGCTTGAAGTTTATCACGAATAGCCTTGCATGTCGCGTGTCTGTTTATCCTGATTCATACGAATTGTCTACGGCCCATATTTATTGCCCTTTATCAATCTATAGGGCTACGCTGCTCGCAAATTAAACGTGTATGTCGCAACGATTAGATCAGCCGATCCGATCGTTGTATGATCACTAATGTCTACACATGAACGAGTCATAATGCTTGCAAATAGTGCAGATCCAGATGAGCCGGCTCGTAACGAGCCGTCTCATCGGGATCTGCACTATTTGTGGATATTTTCCAACCGTTTACATAACATTTTCCCAATTTTCTGATTCGTTTCTGACACGTTTTGTCAGGAATCGGGTTATTGAGTTTCATAAAGTACGGTAAAATGACAGACGGTGCATCCTGGGTATTACAAACCCAACCAGCTGATTACTAATTCATAACGAGGCTTCCACGCGACACAAAGACAGAGCCGATGACTGTGGACGACGCATGAAAATACACCACTTTGAGTTTATTGTAAATAACCAGTCTAGGTAACGTTAGGAGATTATGATCTCTGTTTGGACGGTCTGTTATGTTATATTACGGTACCATAGCCAGTGCATGTATGTATAATTATGCCACATGACAGTTGTTTTCATATGGGTAGCAGGCTAGCAAAATGGACCTTACGGAATTTGCAATAATTGTAGATCAAGAGCCTTTTGCACATTCACGCTTCCGAAAATATTTTTTTTTACGGAAAGTATTCTATTACAGTGACTACATGGCGACCCGCGTATGCCCAGATCAGTCTGCGCGCAGGCTGATCTGGGGCTACGCTGTTCGGAAACGTCATATGATAAGCCTGTGTCTCTATCATGGAGTGGCTTGATAGTTGCCAATATGCCTGTTTTCTCATGAACGTCATCGCCCAACAGCTGATGCCTGTGCTAGAAACGCAGTTGCCAGGCAACAATAAAAATCCGTTATTTCTGAAAAATTTGAATTGTGTGTCAACGTTGTAAAATATTCGACAGCTGAGAAACGGCCGTTATCAACATACAATCGGTAACCGCCGTTAAAACGAGGTTTGCAGTAACGCCATACTAGTATTCACAGATTGCCATATGTAAACAAAAATCACAAAAAAAATAAATCATTGAAATAATATTGTTTGTCCATCCCCTCTAAGAACAAAACTAATTATCCGAACAAAAAAAAATGTAAATATTAATAAATTGCAAAAATGTCGATTTTATACCAAATAACATATCCCATAGTTTGCATTCTTACTCGAAATGAGGACCAGTTTAGAAGTAACAGTTTAGCACCTTCTGAATGTACTTAAATACATGAATAACGCAGTTACTTATGACTACGACACATGAAAATCTGACATATCACTCGCCTATATATGCATGTACCTATATAATGGACCGTCGGTTGACATATGTATCTGCTATGTTTGTGACCAGTGTAGTGCCAGATTAGCATGTGCAATCATGGTCTACATTGTTCGCCAGTCAGGTGAGCAGATCCAGATTCGACTAGGTAATATGCTGCTTGATACGATTCTACTCTTAACCATTTCAACGCCACAGGCTTCTGTCGCAATGTTTGCAAACAGTGTAGATCCAAATGAGCCGGCTCGTAACGAGCCGTCTCATCCGGATCTGCACTATTTGTGGATATTTTCTTGTATAAAATTCAACCTTTTCTGATTAATGATACATTCTGAAAATTAAATGGAATACTCAATTTCAGAAACTTAGAGATGAAAGAGCTAATGACAACGACTGAGGAATAAATATCGTTCTTATGGCATTGTGGACGCATGCAGAGTCGAAAGTATGTTTGTGCTAGCAGCCTGATACAGATTAATAATAATGAACATTGGTTAGATTGGGCACCAATAATAAATCGCGAACAGGGAAGACCGTGATCAGACAGCGCGGATGCGCATGCTGATCTGGGTTTTCACTGGTCACATATACCATCAGCGCCCATTGTCATATATATTTAAATATACAAATATAACGAACGGTCAATTACATAGGTATACATACATGCGAAATCCACCATATGTATCGGGGTTTTTGCAACCAGTGTAGGCCCTGATCAGTCGACATATCTTTGTAGTTCGATCAGCGTCTACACTACCGCCATGCTAGACATTGAGACAATATAACAACAATGTGTTCCATAAACATGATGAAAGACAAATGGCAAATATATAACATAATTACTCAGAGCTCCAGTTAAGATGCGTAATTTGACCAACTATTAAAGGTATTTTTCTTATTTCTTCACCACAAATGGCAAGTTGAGAGTTGTTTAGAATCGTCTCAAAGAGACGATTCTAAAGCACTCCCAACTTGCCATTTTTGGTGAAGAAATAAAAAAAATCCCCCCAAAGTTGATCAAATTACGCACCTTAACTGGAGCCTGATTACTGATTGTCCAACATGGCGATGCAATTCATTACCAGTGATCACTGATAAACATATGGACATAAATATTTATTAAATGAATGGAGCAAGATCTGGCAAAACATGGCTTATTGCATTTGCGACCAATGTAGACCCAGACCAGACTGCACAGTCTGGTCAGGGTCTACGCTGTTCGCTAACCGTTCAACGAACCAGTTATTAAGAACATTGTAAACAATGCAAACCCTGATTATTCCACATGAGTGTGACAGCTATCAAGGAACTAGTGATCAAATATGAAATAAGCCACGATATGACAAAACCTATATTACACATAATAATTATGTATGTAAAGCACGTTACCATCTGTATCTTCTAGAGGTATTACGCCATGATCCTCCGCTCTTCTTTATACATCATTGTCTATTAACGACCCATGGCATTGTTACGTTGTCACCGCATCATGTCCTTCAAGAACGATTTCATCGTCGTTGGGAGAGGGAGAGAGTCGATCTCCTTCTCCTGTCGTACCTTCTCCACTATAGCGGCCCGACACCGGTCCTGTAGATTGTGAAACGTCCGACGTCGCCGTCCTAACGTCATCTCCGTCTTCGCGGCGGTTGAAGACACGATTGGATACAGTTCTTCGTTCACGCGGTTGAGTCCCGAGAACGCGACGCCCAAGTTTTCGCCGTCTTTGAAGTACGTCAGCGTGCCTTTGTTCCAGTCGAACAGCATCCCGATGGTTGTGGCTTCGTTCTCTCGGAACGGCGTCATGTAGTTGCGGCCTTGTCCGTTGTGCCACAGCAGCCCCTTGTGGGAGAGTCCCCAGCTCTGGTTATCCTCGCCCAACATATTCACAAAGGCGTCCACGTGAAGCCGGGCCTTTTTCGTGCCCACACCAAACATCATGCTCGTTCCGAATATCCTCTGCGATACCTTAACTTCCCAGTAATGTGTTCCATAGTTCAGACAGCGTGTTCCGCGCGCGCCCGCCGTCCCGTTCGACCAGTTCGGGTGGAAATGAGCGGTCTGGAACTTCTTGCCGGCGAGGCGGACTTCGTGCGACTTGTCCTTGCGACTCCATGCCCAGTAGTCGTCACAGCCCTCCTGTAGAACGGGCATAATGTCCAGCTGTACCATGGCGGACACGGCACCACAACGCAATATGGCACTATCGATCTCCGGCACTCCAGCAGCCTCCGATTGGTCCTCAGCTTCCACTGCACATGCGCATTTGAAATGTGTACCTTTTACACAACCGATGTTCGCTTGTTATGTCAAATCAATATAAATCCGCGTAAGTCCGTATAGCAAATGTGAGTGAAACACGCAGAGTTGTCGTTATAAATGTTCCTCGTCGGTAGCAAATGTTTTTGACAGGCGAAACTGTCGGAAGTACGATTAACGGTCACCGGTGTAGTTTGAACGCGGCATCTGGCAAATTTGATGTCTGGCGGAGGTAGCGGGACTTTATAACGGTCCGTGAACAAAAGCGACTACGGTGTCACATATGAGTTCCGCGAACAAAGAACCCGTTGGGATATCCTTTATTGATTGGCAGCGTTCACGGTGAGATCAATAAACCACGGTCGCGAGCCTGTCGCGTGCCAGACACGCTCTCCGTCAATCATGTGGGGTTAGAATAACGGTGGGCGGGACTTAAGGTGCGCCAGCTGTTCGCGATCAGACCCCCGAGGGGTAAATCTTTGTTTGCCGGTCATTGATTCACGAGATTATTGTATGATAAAAATAGTTTGCCCCAAAACAAGATTTGAAGTTTAGAAACCGTTAGGAAAAATTGAAAATAAAACTATTATAATAATAATAGTATGTATTATATCTCATTTTTTTAGCAATTCTGTAAAATATGGTTCGTGAATGAGTTTAAAAATACAAATACCACGATATTGACAATAAAACTATAGTATATATTATTTCTCATTTGCTAGCAATTGTGTAAAAGAAACGGGCTGTGTATGAGTTTAACCCTTATAATGCGGGAACCGAAAATAGTGGTCTGCTGTTAATTCATATTTTGTCTTTTCTCTCAGTGAAAACATGGTTTGGCAGCATTTTAGAATCATTTCCATTGGAAATGATTCTAAAGTGCTGCCAAATCAAGTTTTTGATGAGAGAAATGGAAAATAAAAAATATTCAGCTGATGGCACAAATTAATTCAGCATTGTAAGGGTTAACATTACAAATACACCGATACTGTTATTAGGATAACCCAGTGCAAAGGGAAATGAAAGACGTTTAGAATTTATCCCGTCAACACAGTGCGTATGTGCCGTGAAACACGGTGCCGTGAAACATTTTTGATATCCTGTCAATACGACCTACTCACTGCGTATGAATATGTGCGGTTGCTGGGGTTATTTCTTTGCATTTTAAAGCCATTTGTATGTGTTGACGGGATAAATAGAATAGTAGGTTAGTGCCGTGAATGGAAACAAATATCTGGCGCGGCACGGAAACGGGATGTGCTCGGCATAGCCTCGCCCATCCCGTTTCCTGAGCCTTGCCAGATATTTTTTCCCATTCACGGTACTAACCTACTATTCTCTATCTATTTTCCTTATTTCTGAACCAAAGTATATGTTGTGATCATTCATTTGAACCGTCTCGGCGAGACGGTTCAAATGAGTGGTCACAACATATACTTTTGATGAGAAATAAAGACATTCCTGAGCCTTGCCGGATATTTTTTCCCATTCACGGCACTAACCTACTATTCTCTATATCCGTGTCGAATATCAAGAGTCTTTCAAAAGCAAATAATCAAATGATTGTACTTGGAAGAAATACTAACAAACCCAAAACAAATATTAAAGCCGACTACAACTTCAAATTCATTTGGATGAAGTGTTTAGTAAATTTCATATTTCTATCAATACAGGATTCGTAAATGGTCT
Source organism: Conchocele bisecta (assembly GCA_029237695.1). NCBI lineage: Eukaryota > Metazoa > Mollusca > Bivalvia > Lucinida > Thyasiridae > Conchocele > Conchocele bisecta. The sequence continues at coordinate 61,100,698 of CM055268.1, forward strand.
TGCTGACTTAGTGAGCGAGTTGGATACCAGTGTAGCTTCTAAAAATCGGCGTACGGATTTGATGTTTTCTTAGCATATAAGAAGCATCATGCTAGTTTCAACACCTCAAAGGCAAACCGTGTGTGCCCTGATCAACGAGCGCCGATGCACATTATCAAGCTTACGATATTTTGACCGCCAGTGTAAAAATGGATCTGTCGCTACTTGTTATATATACCGGATATGGAAGGTTCATTGAGCCAAATCCCAGAAGATAGACAGACGTGTGGCCCGATTTAGTAAACTTCGCCTCACATAACCAGAGGCGGATCTGTAGGGGGGAGGTCCGGTGTTGCACCCCCATCGTTCAGCCACGGAGTTTACATAGATCACAGTGCACCACCAGTTGGAGTCTGAATTTAAATGTCGTAAAACACAGGAAAGTGCATTTCGAAAAATAGGACAACCCCCTAGTTGCGAACGGTAACTAGATGGCAAGAGTTACCTTCGCAACTAGACACCCCCCCCCCCATTCCCCAAATGCTGGATCCGCCCCTGATAACTGTTCGTACGAACATGCGCCTACTGTTACCATGTCCGACCTATATACATGTAGGGATCAGTGGATCTGAAGAAACCAACCAAAGATTTCACAAACGCCGCTGCTAATGCGAACTTTGTTGTAACGTTTACAATGTGTATGATCACGTGGTACTAACAACAACAACAAGTACCGATTCAAAGTACGTATTCTTTTATAGTGTCCTTATTACGTAACGGATTTTGATGAAATATGGCGCATCAAACGCGTCTTTTTAAATGCATTTGGTGGTCTCTGTATTTTCGCCCAAACTTCTGTCATTTTTGCGAAGAATCGATTTCCGTGTCTCCGACACGGAAATCGATTATTCGCAAAAACGACATAAGTCTGTGCCAAACTCCATAGACCACCAAATGCAGCCCATGAAGACGCGTTTGCTGTGCCATATTTCATCAAAATCCGTTGCATATTAAGGAAAATATCAAATAATACTTACTTTGGAGTGGGCGACGTTGTTGTTGCTGTAACCACGTGATCATGCACCTTGGTTTAGTGTTGAACTTATTAGGCGTGTGAAGTTCAATGAAACGGGCCCCTGTTGTATATTCAAATAACCATAGAATGTTCACTTATATTATCATGATGTATACTTTGTATAATACATAGACATAAACAACGTGTTAATCCATAATTAGGGTTGGATACCATTCCAGTAGGATCGCTTTTTATGTTTTCGCCATTTTCTTTACTTGTTCTACACCTTGTTACCACTCATGGATTTTGTGACAAGTGTAGCTCCTGATCAAAATGCACACTCATGTAGCCTGATAACGATCTATAGATTATTATCCCTCAACATACTCTCAGAGCGGAAAAAAAGATACAACGCAACCATCCATATTTAAAATACCAGCCCATCTTGCCCCGGGTGGTTTGAGGAAGGTTATACGGGGCCCACTCCTTACTCAGTTTCCACCGTCAGCAGGGGGGGGGGGGGGGGGGGGGTAAACGGTTCATCTCCCACAGACCTGACGCGTCATGAGAAACCCTGATTTATTGGTTTAGTGGTCATTACAGTGCTGTATGTATATGACCAGAAACCACTCACAGGTGGAAGACTCGAACCTAGGGCCCAGTAAATGACCCATGGTCGATATGTGTGTACACATGTCGCACATACCATAATCCCCATTGCACCAGTCATATATACCTACATATTGGATTTTTTTATAATGGCACTAATTATGTCTTGCTTCGCTAGGTGTCGTATTTCTCAGCCAAACAACAATACAGTGGAACTTCTCTAAACCGGACGCCCTGGGGACCTGGGGACCTCCCAGGGTGTCCGGTTTAGAGAGGTTCCACTGTAAAATGACTACTTCAAGACACGAGTGGGTGCTTTGTGATCATGAACAGACATTATCAGCGGAGATAAGTGGTAATGAACAGGTGGAAGACTCGAACCTAGGACCCGGTAAATGACTCTGGTCGATCTGTATCTACACATGTCGCACAGACGATAAGCCCCATTTCACCAGGCATACCTACATATTGAGTGACACTGAATACGTCTTGATTCGCTAGTTTTCTTATTTCATAGGTAAAAAACCCACAATACAATGGAACCTCTGTGAGGTCCTAAGGGTGTTCGGTTTAGAGAGGTTCCACTATAGACAAATGACTACTTGAATACATGCATGCTCTTTGTGATCATGAACAGACATTTATCATCGGAGATAACTGACAATAAAACATATCCAAATTAAGCAGAACTACAATTTCGCTGTGTTCGGTTACTGTACTATGCGAATTATTAATCACTCTGGTGAGATTCAAGTTCAGTTTTGACACACGCTGATATCGATAGACATACGTGTGTATTTTCCAATTTCTAGTTAATATTGACATACGACATTTGACACTGGAATTGAAATTGTACAAGACGGAAGCAGATTGTAACCATGTGTTAAGGGCACTGTGGTTTTTCAGATATTTATTATATTAACCCTTTCCCTGTTTTGCGATATTTCGACTCTTCCAAATCGAAAACATCTGAATAAAAGAATCAAATGCTGGGTCAAATGATGGTTAAATTATCTCATAGAGTATAAAACATTGTGGGAAAAGAAGAAATTGCTTGTTACAAGCAATTTCTCCTTTTCCCACAATGTTTTCTAAAGACATCTTCTGCAGAGGCGTGAAAAGTCGTTTCTATCAGGGAAAGGGTTAATAATAATTCTTTATTTCACTCAGGTTATAACATTATGACAAGATAACAATACATGATATATATATATAATGTGTATCATTATGACACAAGGGCACTATAGTTAATGCTCAATGAAACATGATTGTATGTGCATATTATAAAGTAATAATTATCCGGCGTTTTTTTTTTCATCAATATGAAAATAGTTTTTTTACACAGCATGCATTGGGTTCAGAAATACGATACAAATCTACAATTAAACTATTCTTTACTGCTCTTTGTTCATCACTTTCGGTACATATTTGATAATGCATGCAACAATTAGTGTAAATATCACTGGTAACAGTATAAACTAGAACATAGTCAACAATTACGAAATAGTAAAGTTATTATAATTACCACCGATTAATGGGGGTGAAAATATTCACCGATCTGAAAACAGAGCAACTTTTGTAAGGTTCTGAGCAAAACGCCCCCGAGTCAAAACGTCCCCAACTTCGGACCGAAACGTAACCACAATTCAATCAAACCGCATCCATTTGTAATTTGCCGGAGACTGTATATTATGACAAGTGAATGTGGAAATATCCTCAAACCCGGGTTTGAGTGGAATTATTGTGCATTTGACTTGCCATAGTATGTTAACTCTTTGCATGCTAGAATAACATCCAACACATTATGAGTATGTTTTTTATTTCTCTCTGAAAAATATGTCTTGGAATTCGCTAATGAAATTCCAAGACATATTGATGATATTTAAATGGAGAAATTCCCTCGAATTAACAATTCGTTCCCCCGAATTAACAATTCGTTCCCACGAAATAATAATTCGTTTCCTCAATTTAACAATTCGTTCCCTCGAATTAGCAATTCGTTCCCCCGGATTAACAATTCGTTCCCACGAAATAATAATTCGTTCCCTCAATTTAACAATTCGTTCCCTCGAATTAACAATTCGTTCCCACGAATTGTTAATTCGAGGGAACGAATTGTTAAATTGAGGGAAAGAATTGTTATCCGTGGGAACGAATTGTTATTTCGTGGGAACGGATTAATAAAAAAGAATTCTACGTCCCATGCCGGGCTCCGTAGAATAGTCCATACGGTATCAGTTGTCAAACCCCGATTTAGAGATGTCATCGGATACGTAGAAACGATTAACGCGGCAATACAAACAAATCGTCGAATGTCAAACACGGTTGATAATAATGATTGACAAAGCCAGTGAGACACTTGAAACATTCGCGCCTATGGATAACAGAGATGAACTGCCGTAGATACAGCTAACACTTATGGCGTTAAGATGTTTGACCAGCAGAAAGTGTGTCTCTCCATGATGTGGAGAGTTATGATAACTGGGCAGTCTGGCACGGGTTTATGACAGCTATGTGTACACATATGTTCTTGTCAAATACTTGAACACTATATTTTTGGAATAATTTCAAACTCATTTCATAGCTTTCGGAAAAGAAATAAATATGTTATTTACGTCTCAACAATTGTACAAACAATCATGTTATACGCATTGTTTTAAAATCACTCTTTTTATTAAATTTTCGACCACATGGTCTTTATCAAAATATTGTGAAACTGTATTGGCAGTCCTATGTAACGTCCATATTGTAACAGTCATATAGAATATACTTGCATAGAAATGTCGCACAATTGTCATGTTACATACACTACAAAATGTATGGCATATGCATTACATATGCAAATTATTCATATGAAATGCATATGAAAAATCTTCATATGAAATGCATATGAATATCATTTGAATTTCATATCGGCTCTTTTCATATGAATTTCATATGCAATGCACATGTTTTTCATATGGTTTACATATGAACATCATATGGATTTTGTTCATATGAATTGCATGTGTGGCAAATTTTGCTGTGTAGAACAAGGACATTGCTATTACGAACACCCAATCCTCTCGCTGACAGCCTTGATAATAATAATATGTTTAAAACAATTTGCGTTGCAAACAATGCGAATATAAGTCCACAATGACATTGACCTTGTGCGGTCGGACGTGGGTCGTGGGCAAAACGAAGCACCTCCCTAAACACACATTGTGGCCAAATATCAAAATCGGTGAAGCTGTTCATCAGTTATTGAAAAATGAAAGGTGTTATATACTAACGCACGCACGCACGTATATGGACGAACGCTATATGCTCTCTCGACGATCGACTTATGAGAGACGATATAAACAGAGACAAAAAGTACTTTTCGGCATTTGCAACAACTATAATAACAATTGTCAAGCATTATTCAATATTATTTCTGTATATATCCAGAAAATAGGCCACCGTCTCATAAACATGACACCAGTACAGACGTGACCAGTGTAGACCCTGATAATTGGCTATACTAACATCAACGGTATATTGGTCCAGCGACATATCTAACCCTAAACCCTGATTGGTCAAACAATTATACATGACTGCGACTGGAGAAATGGGGCTTATGGGTTTTGCGACCAGTGTAGATCCAGATCAGACTGTACAACCGCACAGTCTGATCAGGATCTGCACTGTTCGCCATTCCACCAATGAAACACTCATCATGCTTCTAACAATTTGATTTGATTTGCTTAGGTTAAGAGTCGCAATTGTCACTATGGGCTTACATACCCGTCGTACAAGCAATATAGATCGTTATCAACTTCACCTTTCCCACTGACACCTTCAATCTGAAGTATTTCCGGATCTACGACGGATATTGCCCAATGCCAGTCCTTCAATGGAAATTGAAAATCTCAGCCGGATACCGGGTACAGCCGGACATAGGATAAGTCGGATTAAAAAAATGTGACATACATCTGTAACTTGTCCTCTCCAGATGTTACATGATGTGTCACATGGGCCGCCGGTTGAGGAAAGGGACTTTACAGCATTTGCAACACGTATAGATTCCGACTGGTACACATTCCCAAAGATTATAATTATGTGGCTGTGACTGGAGAAATGGGGCTTATGCGATTTATGACCAGTGTCGCTCCTGAGCGAATAGCTCACTCCTGTCGTAAATAACGATCTAATTGCTTCATTGAATGAATGGTGAACAGTGCAGATCCTGATTAGACTGTGCGGATGCACAGGCTGATATGCATATACACTGGTCGCAAAACCCATAAGCCCCATTTCTCCAGTCACAGCCACATAAAAGTTTGTAGTCTGGATATGTTCTGGCAAGGATTTTAAGCTATGTCTCTGGGGCCCGTTTCACTAAACTTCGTACGACTAAAATGTTCGGAAGTGCAAATTTAGAATCGGCTGGAAATTTATATTGATGGATTTACATTTATTGAGCATAGGCTGCATATGCAGCCTATGCTCAATAAATGTAAATCCAATAATTGTTTACAAGAAAACATTGTTAATGTGAATTTTACAGACTATCATCATTTTGCACCTACGAAAAATTTTATCTTGCGAAGTTTAGTGAAACGGCCCCCTGGTTCTGGCCCCAAATACAAAGTATTACCGTTTTCATACAGGTTTTGTAAACCATCAAATATTTACATTGATTTATAAAATGGCCAGTACTGTGTATGCGACCAGCGTAGCCCCAGTTCAGCCTGCGCCTTCACGCAGTCTGATCAGGGCCTGCACTGGTCGCCATTCCACCAGGCTGAACTTAGTGTTGATAAGAAAAGGGGAAATAAAAGATAGAGAGAAGAAAAGGGTTGGAGAGCGAAGAAAACAAATAAGAGACACGCCATGTGATTTTGTGCCTAATAACATATGCGATTATTTGTTCATGAACTAAATTTACAGACACTGATATTTTCTGTATATGACATGGAAAAATTATGAATTGTTTTCATGAGATATCGCAAGTGTTCTTAGGTACAAAAGTGCATGGCTTGTCTATATGGTTGTTTTTGTTGATTTAGACTGGTCCTAAGTGCAGTTTTATCAGTCGGTGACCCATTTACACTTGTAAACAAAGAAATATTGCCCACTTACCGTGTGGGGACAGCGGTATCCTTATTATTATTCGGCTTATATTTAAGGGTGGGAATTGGCTCGAGCACCTTCCATACCCAGTATCCGCTGTCCCCACACGGTAAGTGGGCAGAAGCTCTTTGTGTTCAAAGATTACCCATTACCGGGTAATATAAGGGCTGGTGATCCCATAAATACAGGGGACAACAGATTAAATTATTCTATAAGTATGGTTACCGTGAAAACTAAATATAAACACAAAGAAGTGTCAACCATCCCGGATATGTTCCGATTTATATATAATCTCTTAACTGAATACGCCGATATTTTCGGTATGATTTTGATATATTTCACTGCAATGTATCTCTGATGATACTGTATGTTCGCGATTGCAAATTAATAAATTTGTGAGAGAGAGAGAGCGAGAGAAGAGAGATTGAGAGTCATACAACGCGATAGAGAGAGAGTCTTTCTCTCTCTCTCTCGATGTACGCTGTATGACTCTTACTCTCTCCTCTCTCTCTCTCTCTCTCTCTGTGTATGACTCCCTCTCTTATCGCTCTATATATATATATATATATATATATATAGAGAGAGAGAGAGAGAGAAAGTCAGCCTGTTCATGGAAGGCAGTCTCATGGACTTGCCCTTGGCCATAACAATGTACATGTAATCCAATACGAGATGATCTGGAATTAATTAGATAAGCATCGTCAATTTAATACCGACCTGCCGAGGGCAATCTGTTGGCCTATCTTGTTACGGTGTATGGCCCGCTGCTGTTACAGGAGCACACCCCTGCTGTCACCAGGTTTGACATGCAAGATGGACCGATTACATGTAGCTGTGACTGGAGAAATGGGGTATGCTGGGAAGTGTAATCAGCGTAGCCACTGGTTGAGACAAAAACAAACACTCCTTGGGACCGTTTCACTAAACTTCGTACGACTAAAATGTTCGTAAGTGCAAAATTATTACCGCCTTTAAATTGCACATTAACAATGTTTTCTTGTAAACAATTATTGGATTTACATTTATTGAGCATAGGCTGCATATGCAGCCTATGCTCAATAAATGTAAATCCATCAATTGACATTTACAGACGATCCTAAATTTGCACTTACGAACATTTTAGTCGTACGAAGTTTAGTGTAACGGGCCCCTGTAGCCTGATAACAAGCTATATGGCTTGTTACAAGCATGGTCATGACGGCTGTTTAGTGGGAACATTGCAGATCATATGCACCATCAAGGACTTGTCATATAAAAGTATGTGTCTGTGACTAGATAAAAGGGGCTTATCGTATTTGTGACCAGGGTAGCTCCTAATGAAATACATGTATCACACTCATGTAGCCCGACCACGACTATATTGCGTGTTGGAAACGTGATGGGCGTTTCATTGATGGAATGGTGACCAGTGCAGATCCTGATCAGACTGTGCGGATGCACAGGCTGATCTGGATCTACACAGGTCGCAAAATCTAAAAGCCCCATTTCTCCAGTCACAACATGCGTGGCGGCTGTTGGGGCAATTGGGGCTTACGTGATGTGTGACCAGTGTAGCTCCTGATCAAATAGCACACTCATGTAGTCCGATAACGATCTATATTCCTTGTTAGAGCCTGGAATGGCGGGTGATGGAATGGCGAACAGTTCAGATCCTGTCCAGGTCGTAGAATGGAAGAAATAAAACGCCACCAACGAGACAATATAAATATCAATGAATATGAGAGATGTATGTGTGATGATGCGCAGTGTTACCATCTGTTTAGATGACGTCATCAACCGTCACCAACTACTGAACAGGCGAGTATGCTACATTAAGCTGAAACAAAATTGCTAGCCAGCTCCATACCTCTCGCGAGTGTAGCAATTTAAGCCCATATCTTTAATGTAACACATGGAAGAGTGATTTTTGCAATCGGTTATCCGGCGTGTTTGATATGTTAGCGATATAAAACTGTCAAAGATGTGTCAATAAATAGAACATACACATGCAGACATTGGTTATTTTACCGTGTCAAGGTGTTTATCTGACATTTACATGTATATCTTGTAAATTTGAAAGCTTCATTTCGTTATGTTGAATGTTGAACAACAACAAGAGAAAACATGGCTTATGGGAAAACGATTTCCCTGTTCTATTATTTTTGGCAATTTACTAGTTCTACATCAAAGATTATTTGTTTAAATGTATAAAATATACAGTTTATATATGTTTACATGCAACAGGTTTGAGTATGCACTTCGGTTGCTCACATTTTTTGAATGGGTCAAATTGTAGCCGTAGATAAATTATCGGAGGTGAATTATTGTAGCTAGTAGTAATCAAGCATCATTATCAAAAGCACATTTACCATTGCTTTCGGAATACACCTTTACGGGTATGAACTTTTTTTTTTATTTCTCAATGAAAGTATATGTTGTGACCACTCATTTGAACCGTCTCGACGAGACGGTTCAAATGGTGGTCGCGTCTTATCCTTCGACCGTATAGAAGGAAAGTATTTAGGATTTTCCTAAAAAATAATGACGTATCCTCATTATGAAAAGGGTTAAACGACGTACAGATAGCGTACGTGCCTAAGGTAATAAACGACATACAAAACTCACATGGCATGTCTAGTCTTACCGATAACACTATACTAAGGGAGTCACGAAGTAATGATGGGCCGAATTAAATAAGAAAACGCTGAACATGATACACGTGAGCTACACATAGTTTCAGTGGCCACATAATGTAAAATAAGATTGGGAACATAACGAGGTTGGTTTTTCTTACTTGCAGGTCACAGGTCATGTGAAAGTATAGTTGCATGCAGAACCTGGTCAACGTGTGTGCTAATCTACTTCACAAGCATGTTAATGCATCTTTGGAATCACTTTCAAACATAAGATTTGTTTTTTACAAACAAATATCTGAACATATTTGTCACGAAAGTTCGGTATTAAAATATGAAATTTGATATAATGTATCTCCATGGCCGCGCCATATGCATCGTCCAATGGACACGCCGTAGCGTACCCTGGGGCACATAAATGCAAGGTGAAAGACTCCACAAATGGCCAATTACTGATAAATTAATGAAAATTTCCAAACTCCATCTTCATTAACCCACACAAGGACGTGTCTATACGGCTATGAACCCATAGACACGTACAGCATGATTGTGGCATGCACTAGTCGCCATTCAACGCATGTTTTAATACTAACTCTTCAAACTGATTATACCAAAATACATATACAGTGCCAAACTAATATACCTAGGATTAGTTATTCTGCGCAAACGCCAAACTAATATACCTAGGATTAGTTATTCTGCGCAAACGCCAAACTAATATACCTAGGATTAGTTTCTGCCCCCAAACTAATATTACTGGATTAGTTATGCGCAAACGCCAAACTAATATACCTAGGATAGGTCATTGCACAGCCAAACTAATATCCTATGGTTTGTCTCGCACTAACGCCAAACCTAATATACTGGATTGATTCTGCACAGCCACCGAATAGACTAGGTTTGTCATTCAGCACTAACGCCGAACTAATAGTCCAGGATTAGGTCATTCTTGCACAGTCCAAACAATACTACGGTTTGTCATCAGCACAAACGCCAATAGTCCTGGATTGTCATGCACGAAACCTAGACGGTTTGTCATTCAGCACTAACGCCGAACTAATAGTCCATTGTCACTGTAACTAAACGCCAGAATACCTACGGTTTGTCATTCAGCACTAACCCGAACAATATTCCTGATTAGCGTACAAACGCAAAGAATGACCTACGGTTTGTCATAGCACTAACGCCGAACTATCCTAGGATTAGTCATTCTGTTCAGCCAAACGAAACCTAACGGGTTTGTCATTCCAGCACTAATCGCCGAACTATGTCCTAGGGTTAGTCATTCTGCACAAACGCCAGACTAAACCGGGGTACTCGTACAGCACAAACAAATAATAATTGGGATAATTGCTTTGCACAAATATCAAAACATTGAAACTTGCAAGAAATAAATACAGATAGAATAGACAAAATAACATGGAGATTACAGAGACATACACAGTAAAAGTCGCTACTGTAACTGATGAAGTATGTCCATACAGTATACTCAGAGCTCCACATACGTTTTGTATATAAAGAGTATTATACCCCCATATTTCAAATTTAATGCGTATTTTACTTTTAAAAAATTAATGTACTATTGATTTTCTTCCTTATTACATAGGGAACAAATGATAAAAATAAAACTAATTAAAAAATATACTTATTTGAGCTGCTTTTTGCAGCTCAAATAAGTGAATTTTTAAATTAGTTTTCTTTTCAACTTAATTACAGTATTTTCAGTATTCAATTTGAAAATCAATGCATATTTTCACATAGCTGTGAGTATTTTGTACTCCCACTTTTGATAGTCAATGCGTAATCTGGTAAAATAAGTGCGTAAAACACACCAATGCGCACCTTATCTGCAGCTTTTTTTTTTCTTTTTTTTTTCTTTTTTTTTTTATCTTATATTTAAGGGTAGGAATTGGTTCGAGGACCTTCCAAACCCGGGCATTTGAACCCAAAAGTGGCAGGTCAATGACCGTTGGCCCGTTTGTTTCCGAATTTACTAATATCTGCAATACAGTCGAAATATGTGCATTAAATGAAGGAGGCAATGAGGCGGTTAATTTAACCTGGCTAGTTCATTCTCCTATCGCACGAAGCCGGTATGTAAGACCGTGAAAAAGGCTGAGTGTGAGTGTATGTGATATATGGAGATTCAGCCGTAACAGTGTTATCCTATATAATGATGATATTTGACGATTGGTCAGGGCATAACATATCAGGCCGGGAATGATCGATATTTGGTTATGCAAAGTATGATGTAATATGTTTTCGGGCCCAGCTACTGTCGTTTCGCGGCTTATCGTTATATACGATTTGCAATTATTCGAGTTCAGGTGTGGCGTTTATCTGTTACTATTTTGGTTATCTGCAGCTCTGAATTATTATTAGTACTTCACAGTTATTAGTGGCTACCTGTGCTGCCGTTTCAACGAAAGCCCCACCTGTTCGCATATCATTAATGGCTTCACAATATTTCGGAAATAGAATAACAAATGAAATTATCATGTTTTTGTGTAAATATACCGCTAGGTTGAAACATTAAAGGGACCGTTCGTGTCTGGCAGATGGACACACCGTTATGATGGCGTTTTCACACTGACGTAATTAAATAAATACGAGAATAGCGCCGGGAGACGTCGAAGTTAACACCAACACGGAGAAGCGGTATGTTTGATCAGGGATTTGAGGTAATATGATACACGCAATGTGATTTTGTACCGAAGGTACACAATTTATTTTCTTCCCAACCTTAAACATAAATGTTGTACCTTCGGACATCTGCGTAATTTCATTAAATATGTTTACAAAATTTACAATATTTTTCATAAATGAAGTCAAATGTTGACAGAACTTGATTCCGCATGTACTCTGAAAATTTTGTCAACTTTTGATACCATTTACGGAAAATATTGTAAACGTATTCTGGGACGAAGATGAATGTATGTATGTGTGGTCCCTGACGTATTTCATGAAATTACGCAGGTGTCCGAAGGTACAAAATCACATGGCGTGTCTCATATGTCTCCGATTTGATTTCTCGGCAGGAAAAAGTAGTACACACGTGGGCCGATTCCAAAATATGGGCTTATCACTGGGGAAAGTGGGGCTTATGTAATTTGTTGTTATAGTCCATGAGCCAGCTTAAATTTGTTTACCAAAAAACGGGACGTATGACATTCTTTTGTTAGTCTATCTCTTGATTTGATGGCGCTCTCACACAACTTGGTAAGGCCATGGCTATTCAGTTTAAAACCTGATAATGATGTAGCATGGCACTGTTTGCTAGAAGTAAGGTGGGGGGTTTCATTGACTGGAAACTCAGGCTGGTCAGGGTCTACATTGGTCGAAATGGCCAAAATTCCATGTTATCCATATACATATCGATGGTCTAGTAACATAAGGTCGTAAGTGCTATGCGAAAGCATAGCACTTACGACCTTATGTTACTAGACCATCGATATGATACAAACAAGTCTGCTGAGACACTCACTCAAATCAAGAACGTAATATACAGGAGGATATGAAACAACGTGAAATCTCGCGAAACCCGGTATGCTCTCGCCTGTTTAATACACTAGCCAGTTTATGTGAAATGGGTAATATACCATCCTCACCTAAAAGTAAAAGCCAAATGTCGAAAGAAATATGCATAATATACTGAACTGTTTTAATAGTTTTAGACCATTCATAATTGATTTACATATATATATCGTTTAGTCGTTGTTTTACTGAAGTAAAAACTTTACAATCCAATGAGAAGTTAAATGGAATAAAAGAAAGAGAAACGTAATGCCTAGATAGTACGCTTCAGAGGCCCGTTTCACTAAACTTCGTACGACTCAAATGTTCGTAAGTGCAACTTTAGGATCGTCTGTAAATTTCAATTGATGGATTTACATTTATTGAGCATAGGCTGCATATGCAGCCTATGCTCAATAAATGTAAATCCAATAATTGTTTTCTAGAAAACATTGCTAGTGTAAAATTTACAGACTATCATAATTTTGCACTTACGAACATTTTAGTTGTACGAAGCTTAGTGAAACAGGCATCAGAGCCTTACGAATATAACGCATATACATAATTTTGGATATCTTAACAGAACAACTTTCTGTCTGTTTTCTCAAAATGTGACCAAAAGCAAATATAAACCGCTATTCGCAAATATTTTATGGTGATAATGATGGTATTGAAATTCGACACATTTGCGGTCAAGCGACATCTGCTGTCCCAAAACTGCACTCCGCGTACCGAAAATGGCCATTCGCGGCTAAAAATAATTAGGGCGTAACGATACCTGGCCTTTGAAGTGGGTCGGCTCGCGTGAATTACACCGTACACTCTGTTTGATGGAAAATTAAATTAAACGTTGACAGCAGATTTTATGCTAATTATTGTGGCGTGCCCTAGCGCCATTATGAGTTATTTTAAGCAGGTAATGCACCGAAATCAGTGCACCGAAATAATCCATAATTACCCAGATTTCGCTAAACCATACTTCTCGTCTTTGTCGTTTTCGCAATTTCTGGAAATAAATAATTTGCTAATAGCAAATTATTTATTTCCAGAATTTGCGAAAATCCCACCTGTGTCCTGATAATGATGTCGGAAGTTTTAAAAATATCAGATCCAATTACTAAATTATAAAATTTTCGGAAAATATTGTCAGTTTCTAACCATTCAACAGGCAGATAAATATTCAATAAAGTGGTGGAAAAAATATCTAAACGAGTTTCTGCAGAATGTTTTTTAAGATTTTCCATTTTCCCATTGTGAGTTTTTGACAGCACATTCTATTATTATTGGCGATGACACAGGTGTGCTGCTAAAATTTCCACTGATTTCTATCAAAAACTGAAAAAAGTAGAAGATACAGTTTTTATACAGCAGTATGTAAGTTAATGTTGAATTTTGCAGGTGAGGTGGATATGTTTTATATATTACAAAACTTTATATGTCGTACAACTATGTACGAACAGTAAGGGATAGCTCAGACCTCAGATATTTTTCCCATTCACGGCACTAACCTACTATTCTCCATCTATTTTCCTTATTTCTGAACCAAAATATATGTTGTGACCACTCATCTGAACCGTCTCGGCGAGACGGTTCAAATGATGTCACAACATATACTTCTGATGAGAAATAAAGAAATTCTTGAGGCTTGCCGGATATTTTTTCCCATTCACGGCACTAACCTATTATTCTCTATGTATTAAATATATTTATTTTATCTGACACTAATATTTACGGAGCCCGCATGGATTTTTCTTATTAATTCGTTCCCACGAAATAACAATTCGTTCCTTCAATTTAACAATTCGTTCCCTCGAATTAACAATTCGTTCCCATGAAATGACAATTCATTTCTTCAATTTAACAATTCATTCTCTCGAATTAACAATTCGTTCTCATGATATAACAATTCGTTCCCACGAATTAACAAATGCAATTCGTTCCCACCATATAACAATTCGTTCCCACGAATTAACAATTCGTTCCCGTTGGAACGAATTGTTATTTCGTGGGAACGACTTGTTATATCGTGGGAACGAATTGTTAATTCGAGGTAACGAATTGCTAATTCGTGGGAACGAATTGTTAAATTGAGGGAACGAATTGTTATTTCGTGGGAACGAATTAATAAAAAAAAATTCTACGGTGCTCCGTAAAGACCAGAGATATAAACACAGTGGAATATGTCACTGCCCAGACCTACCACAAACGTATTAAGGGGATAATGTATCAAGGTGTATGATCACGTGGTACTAACAACAACAACAAGTACTGAACATTCCAGAATCCATCTGTTTCAAAGTACGTATTCTTTTATAGTGTCCTTATTACGTAACGGATTTTGATGAAATATGGCGCATCAAACGCGTCTTGTTAAACTGCATTTGATGGTCTCTGTATATTCGTCCAAACTTCTGTCGTTTCTGCGAAGAATCGATGTCGGTGTCTCCGACACGGAAATCGATTCTTCGCAAAAACCACATAAGTGTGTGCCAAACTTCATAGACCACCAAATGCAGCTCATGAAGACGCGTTTGCTGGCCATATTTCATCAAAATCCGTTGCATATTAATGAAAATATCAAATAATACTTACTTTGGAGTGGGCGACATTGTTGTTGTTTTAACATCGTGCTCATGCACCTTGAGTTCTATTACACCGTGTTATTAAACGGTGAAAGCCCATTGTATGCAATAAACAAGTTACCAGACGCGTTTGCTGCGCCATGTTTCATCAAAATCCGTTTCATATTAAGGAAAATATAAAATAATACTTTCAAGATTTCAACACTTTCAGCCACTGTTATTGTTGTTATAACCACGTGATCATGCACCTTGTGTATCTCGTTAAAATAAAACTTTCATTTCTACGGCTGTAATCATAGCGTAAACAGAAAGTTTGGACAAAATTGGCATGTTCTTTTAACACATTTTAGCTATGTCGTCATATGTGGCTGTGACTGGATAAATAGGGCTTATGACAGTTGTGACCAGTGTAGCTCCTGATCAAATAGCTCACTCGTGTCGCCTGATAACGATATATATTGCTTGATAGAAAGCATGACGGGTGTTTCATTGATGGAATGGCGAACAGTGCAGATTCTGATCAGGATGCACAGGCTAATCTGGATCTACACTGGTCGCAAAACCCACAAGCCCAATTTCTCCAGTCACAGGCACATATCTAGCCATGTTTGTCATGTGATGTAGTTTCCATTCCCATCGTTGACATTTTGGGGCCACCACCAGGGTGGTCACAGGAGATTGAATGTATCTTCCTTAACAATTTTTGAATTATGAAAGCATATAATTTATTAGATATGTATACATGACCAGGGATTCCGCTGGGGAAAATAAAAAAATTGCCACATCAAAAAAAAAAAAATCGAAATTGTAATTTGTTATCGCTAATTGTTTATTTTTATCGCCAATTGCGAAAGTGGCGATCGCCAACGGAATCCCTGCATGCCATTACTACACTGTTACTACACTGTTACTACACTGTGTGCCGTCCTTGACATATCGTGTTTACATGCATGATTATTTTACATTCATGGGCCATGTGACTTAAAGATTTATGAATAAACTATATATCTATAATTAAACCAATGTTTTAATCAGTGAATATCCAGGGGCCTATTTCATCAACATTGCAAAGTATACTTTACTAGCAAAGTATGCTTTGAGGGAGTAATCATTTATTTTTCCTGAAATGCATTATTTCATATAGAACTAACAAATGCATATATTTGATGATTAAAAGTATGCAGAATTATTATACTGAATTTATTACATTATCACAGCCATTAAATGGCTGTGATAATGTAATAAATTCAGTATAATAAAAATTAATAAATTAAAAAAAAAATTGAAAATTTCTCCCTCAAAGTATACTTTGCTACTAAAGTATACTTTGAAATGTTGGTGAAATAGGCTACAGAGCAGGATGGGGAACAGATTATAGGAACATAGGTTTCACAACATATATACAGTCGAACCTCCCCGAACGGCCACCTCTCTACAACAACACCTTCTTTATAATAGCCGCTATTTTAGATCCCAAATGGATGATTTCCTCTTTATCTAACCCATAGACTGCTGAGCACGAAAATTGTCGTCTGCTTTTGTTGTCTTTCTCAATAAAAACATGTTTTGACAGCATTTTAGAATCAAAGCAGGTTTTTTATTCAGTATTAACCTCCGTACAACAGCCACCTCTCTACAACAGTCAGTTTTGCGTCTACCCATGGGTGGCTGTTGTAGAGAGGTTGCACTGTAC
This sequence comes from Conchocele bisecta, assembly GCA_029237695.1. Taxonomy (NCBI): domain Eukaryota; kingdom Metazoa; phylum Mollusca; class Bivalvia; order Lucinida; family Thyasiridae; genus Conchocele; species Conchocele bisecta. Next base: position 61,117,798 of record CM055268.1, read on the forward strand.
TAAAAAATAAACTAGCAGAGACAAACCAGGTTTGAAGTAAATAGTTAGGTTATATCGGGAAAAAAATGGTGGTGGCACACAAAGCAATAATGCGCTGTACGAACCAACTGGGATTCTCAGTCAGCAGGGAAGCAACTCCGTCGTAAACAATACTGGTTATTAGCCTGGTTATCTCCCTTCGTCCTCGTGTCGTTACCGTGCACAACTTACCATATTCTCATGATTCTGGGCACCGTGTTTAGTTCCGAAATGATTCCCAAAACGTGAACATTGATGTAGAGAATAGTAGGTTAGTGCCGTGAATGGGAAAACATATATATTTCAAGGCTCAGGAAACGGGATGGGCGAGGCTCTGCCGAGCACATCCCGTTTCCGTGCCGCGCCAGATATGTTTTCCCATTCACGGCACTAACCTACTATTCTATTTATCCCGTCAACACCTACAAATGGCTGTAAAATGCAAAAATTGTATTGACTGGATATCAAAAAATGTTGCACTGTGTTGGCGGGATAAACGGCGTTACCCCTCAAAAACGTTAACGCAGATTTTGACTTTGACCTTGAGCACAGGGGTCGTATTGGTGGGCTATAAAATGAAAATACGGATGATAACACATAACTCTATATGAAGTTTCAAGCCAATCCGATGTATGATAACAGAGATACATGTATAGTAGGTGGCAGAAAACTGTAATGCACATTTCGGACAGAGAGATGCACATCCGAGCAGATGGACAGGGTGGCGATTACAGGTACCCCGAAAGTTCGGGGTAGGAAGCAGGAACGACACAAAAACGTAACCATTTTGAAAATGAAGCGAGAGGACGGTCTTTACTGATCTCGCATACGGTCATTTCTACATGAATTTTGAATCTGTCACTTGGTCTTTCATCATTGATTGATGCTATTTGCGAATATGTGCACATCGTGTCCATACTTTAATTTCAAATATGTCAAAAATGATTTATAAAAAATCACCACTGGACGGTAAAAGACTCCGGAAGCCAGTGGAGCAAAAATAGGTTTGCGGTTACGACATCGACAGTTACATACGGATTATGTATGGTATAGATGCCGAAATCTGTACGGTATAGACATTTGCCATGCATGGCGCCGGTGAAACACGAAGTTGGCTATACTATGTACAGTGGGGTCAGCGTGTAAGTGCACACACGAACGAACACGACAGGTTGGAACCAACCTGTCGTGTTCGTTCGTGTGTGCTCTTACACGCTGACCCCACTGTAATTCATGTATAAACAAAAATGTAAATATTTTTCTGCATTTTTTCTCATTTCGCAACAAAAGTGTATGTTGTTACCACTCAGTTGAACCGTCTCGGCGAGACGGTTCAACTGAGTGGTAACAACATACACTTTGGGTGGGTAGCGAACTAACCTGTCGTGTTCGTTCGTGTGTGCACTTACAGACTGACCCCACTGTAAGCACTATAAGCTTGACACAGTTAGTAGGTTACATATGAATGATAAAACAACAACACTACACGAAGACACCGGCAATATCGTTAACTTAGGCCATACAAAGTACTCTGGTTCTCAGATAGCGCCGCGTAGAGAAATTTATCGTCATGGATAAATATAAATGTACTGTAAATGTGCCACATGATCAATATGTTAAAGGTCCATGCCCACCCAGGAGGCACAAACTGTTATTTATATCAGAGACATCATCTGAGACACTTTCTGGCAAAATAAACATTTATTCACCATAACCCCACGTATTGATTGGCATTATTATACATTCTATATCAGACGTACCTGTCCACACTGATATCAGGGCCGATAACCGTGTTTCCTTAATATGTTAACGGACATTTCAATTTATGATCTGTATTTATATTTTGATGTACAATGACCATACATTATACTCTGTCGAAAGTATTATTTTTTTAGTAAATAATTAAAAAATATCATGCCTCATTTGCATATGAAAATAGCTTGATACCACCGCGCGTCACTATCAGTAAAATAAATATTACTAAATTGTTATATCTGTATAGCGGGCACTTGTACTTTTTACAACTGGTGGAATAGTGACACAATTATACACTTATTTAATTCATATAAAGAACATTTTGTGCCTACTGAGTGGGCATGTACCTTTAATTCCAGCACAAAAATATTTACACAATTCCCTAACATTTGATTGGCCCGTAGCAAGTCTCTGTCCAAAATTTATATCCCAGTAAACTCCCAGTAACCGTGAGGCACAGTTAAAATAATTCTTAAGAAAACGGAAAATAAACACATTTTCTTGTTGAATTTATTTCAAATGCTTGAATTATAAGGAATGAATGGCCTTTTTGTGGAATTTATCGGGATATAAACTTGGAAAAGTCGCGGGAATACTGGACGAGGCCTTCCGGCCTTCGTCCAGTATTCCCGCGACTTTTCAAAGTTTATACCCCGATACATTCCACAAAAATGCCATTCATTCCTATATTAAATCCAATTATCTTGCCCAGATTAATCACGCTTCTGGACACATATTGGCATTGCCAGCTCACAATCAAACAGTTTGATTGTCTCAGCCTGAGCTATCATACAGCTCAGGCTCAGCCAATCAAGCTGTTTGATTTCAAGCACAATAGTCAAGTATTTTGCAACAAAAGAGAGAATTATTGAGAAGATTAATTAGCGCAGGCGGTGGTGTAGTTTACGGCTGAAAATCAGACATGTTTCTTTCAAATGTTGTTGAAGGTTGATTGAAATTACGGAGCACATTCGGAATTTAATTCTGAATCTGTTAAGAAAATCTTGTCAACGTTTAACTTTCGCCGTCATATATATTTTTCCTTAAATAGCTTTTCTTTCTGAATCAACATCAACGAAAAACGACGATACGTCAATGATTCAAGGAAAGGGACATTATGAACATAATATTGTTTAAGGAACCCCTGATCAGCATAATTACGAGTAGAACATAATTCCTAAATATTGTACATTCAGTTCTTTGTGAAACGAAACGTTACAAGGGATGAAACTGGCTGATGGCTTGAACACACCATTATGGCCGAGCTGACCACTCCATGAACAATATATAGTATACAGTAACTAGGCAATGTTAACATACATGTTACACAGGTTGAAGTACCGGACCGAGGTCTATAAATACATTAAATATGCCTAAAAGCATCAATAAATGAAAACAAATATTTTCATCAATACTTTTTAGCTTTTTTCTTCTTAATTTATTGATGCTTTTAGGCATATTTAATGTATTTATAGACCTCGGTCCGTTACTTCAAGCTGTGATATGTTATACAGATATCCCATCACACTTAGGAAGAACTTATGTTTGAATCGTATGATGATCAGCGGTCCCAAGGGTATTTATGAGTGATTGGCTCAATGACGTGCCACACCCGGGAATGGGTTCTAGATTATATTATAGGAATGACTGGCCTTTTTGTGGAATTTATCGGGGTATAAACTTGGAAAAGTCGCGGGAATACTGGACGAAGGCCGGAAGGCCTCGTCCAGTATTCCAGCGACTTTTCCAAGTTTATATCCCCGATAAATTCAACAAAAAGTCCATTCATTCCTTATAATTCCAGCATTTGAAATAAATTCATCAAGAAAATGTGTTTATTTTCCGTTTTCTTAAGAATTATTTTAACTGCGCCTGACGGTTACGGAAAGTAGTTCGGCATGGGAGTTTACTGGGATATAAATTTTGGACAGAGACTTGCTACGGACCAATCAAATGCTAGAGAATTGTGTAAATATGTTTGTGCTGGAATTATGAGTGATTGGCTCAATGACGTGCCACACCCGGGAATGGGTTCTAGATTATATTATCTTATATTTAAAGATGGGAATTGGCCCAAAAAAGCAATCCACACCCGGGTGGATTCTAAACATCGCAAGGTACATTACTCTAGACGATGGTCCATAACACAATACATACAGTATAACGTCTCTAAACCGGACACCCTGGGAGGTCCCCAGGGTGTCCGGTTTAGAGAGGTTCCACTGTAATTAAGTACTTCATCACTTCATAAACATTTTGTTTGTCATTTTCAATCATAAACAGACACGATAATGACATAAATTACTGTGAAAGTTTCAAACCCAGCTAAATTGTACACAATGGGGTACCCCAGGTTCTCCGGTTTATAGTATTTCTATTATGTATGTATACGCGTAGTGATATGCTAGACGTAGGCAGGATTCCTTATCATGGCTGATCCCTTGCGATAAAATAATCGGGGGAGGAAATCTGACAATATTGACAAATGTAGTCCCGGAGCCATTTCTCTTTCCCGGAGGTGAGTTTATCACTTTCAGCACCGGCTGCACTGGGCCAATCCCGGCTTTTATCAATAATATAATAATATATTATTCCACAACAAAGTAGTTCGAGGCCGCATGTGTAATTCAGATTACAGGAGATGTCACATAGTTATAGTTCACATTTTGGATTTTTATATACATGTAGTATATTAAACATTAATTATGTGAACTATAACTTACTTATTGGTTGCTCCGCCTTCTTCGCGTACACATGTATGTTTCTATGCAAGTCCTGCTCATACGCGCTTCCGACTTGCGATACTACTACTTTATTGACCGTCTGCCACCGCAGCGCACATGTACACGTCACAAGCGGATGCGTACCACGTGCATTTCTGACAACAAGCCGTCTAGATCTATGCGATGGGTAAGTTAACGATCGAGGTTTATCATTACCGGAATTCCGACTGGAGACCTGGTTTGGCCCTCACATGCGTCTTTGGCAGTTTGTATGTGACAGTTGAATCTGGTTATATCCCTTATGTGAGTATTACAATTATTCGTACCGGGGAAGGGGCCAAGGACTTTGGTGTGGAATAGACCGGGCACCAGGTCAGGTTATTCTACTTTCAGGGCTGAATATATTTGTTCTCGATGTAAACATTCCGTTCTGATTTTGGGACCCCCCAATGCAGCAGGTTAAAATAGGCCGTTAAACACCAATACACAAACAAAAACTGGATATAAATATAACTTTCTACGTATTGGAACATGTAAGTAATACATTTAGTAGATATTGGAGAAATGGTCGCAATATGTGATTAATTGGGACGAACTGCTATGCTTTCATTGGTCTAGAAACATTATTGTATAGTTCACCCTACTTTCTAAGCCAATTCGATGGTCTAGTAACATAAGGTCGTAACTGCTATGCTTTAGCATAGCAGTTACGACCTTATGTTACTAGACCATCGAATTGCTGAACAATATTGTGCTCCACTATTTCACATATTGCAACGTTTACCTGATTATTCTTTACCCTAGTTTCTCGACCAATGAAAGAACAGCATTTGGTCTCAATTAATCATAATGTCTATTAAAGTAATCATTAAATGTTCAGCGCTATATTTATAACTGATTTTACGCCTTGTTGTCATCAGTTCACGAGACGCAAAGCATATTACGCCCACACACGCGCTCACTTCGTGTCACACCGCCAATCACATGCTAGTAGAGCGATTCGAAATCACGTTTAGGGGCGGAGCTTCGCGACTGGGCTGGATAAACAATAAGTAAGTTATAGTTCACGTATTGAATTTTTAATAAACTCATTTATTGCTGGCTAGCGTTCGCTCGACATTAATTTATCTAAAACTTCAATATGTGAACTATGACTATTACTTAATAATTGACTGTTCGACAGTTATTGTTCACAGGAACTAAATGCTGCGGTCGCGCTAATGCTCCCTCGCATTTAATTCCTTAAAAATCCAATATGTGAACAATGACTTACTCATAATGTACATTGCGAGCATATCGCAGTGTACTCTGCTTCATTTGACATGGTTAACAACAACCAAATATGTAAAGAACGAGATGAAACAGAATAAAAACAAAATTTGTAACGTATTTCTAAACCTAATTGTCAATATAACCGCCTGTAAAAATGGGGATTTGTAAAGTTAATAATATTGAAAAATAAGGTGTTGTTCAGTATTATCAACAAGCTTTTGCAATCGATGGTTACCAAATTGTTTGATTTCAATTAATTACACTAGCCTCTATACTGGAAACTTATTTTGAATGTGGCATAGTAGTATCATGTCACAACATAACATTAAGACATTTCATTTTTTTGTTTAATTACTGGTACGAGTTTTTCTAAAATGCCAAATTATACCAAGCCAAATTATCCCCCCTGTTTACCAAAGTTTCAGATACAATGTAGTATGTACAGTGGGTCAGCGTGTAAGTGCACACACGAACGAACACGACAGGTTGGAACCAACCTGTCGTGTTCGTTCGTGTGTGCACTTACACGCTGACCCATACTGTACTAAAACGGCACTAACTTACTATTCTATTTATCCTGTGACACTACAAATAGCTTTAAAACGCAAATAATAACCACAGCCGCATCCTCAAAATCGGAGAATCGACTATGACAACCGCACATATTCATACGCAGTGATTAGGTCGTATTGACAGGATATCAAAAATGTTAAAACTTTAGACTGAAGACAGCTGCCACATCGGGCATGCATAATGCTACGTGCATTTTGCATAAATCGTTTATGTTATTTAGTGTTATAGTGTGAAAGACAGATTTTTCTTTTCCCCTTTTCCCGCGTTTATTGTTGTTCGTTCTCTCGTTCAGCAGCCCACGGACGCTTTATGTTTGTAAATCAAGGCTTGAGTAAACGAATGTGTTAGATAAAGAAGCGTTTCAAAGAATCTGTTATCGTAAATGTGCCTACAACGGAAGTTGATCGTTTGATTAGCATCGCCATGAGACGCTTGAATATCCGCATACTGACATGCATGTATCACAGAATGCACCTACATGTATGTGACTGTGATTAATTAAATCCGGCGTATGGCAAGTGTGTGCCTTCTAACTTCGGACCTCAAAGAAGACTCCTCCAACCTGATACGAATACATACTGTTTACTGCGACATAGAAGCAGTAATTGTGTTTCATCGAATGGCGAACAGTGTAAACCTGTTCCGATTGCGCACATATGCACACTGATTTGGGTCTACACTGGATGTAAATGCAGTAATCCCAATTTCTCAAGTCACATACACAAATGGGATGAAATGAAACTAAATATTTTGCAACCAATGTAGACCCAGATCAGCCTGCGCATCTGCGCAGTCTGATCTGGATCTACATTGTTGGAAATGAAGGTATCGGACGGAGTCGTGACTGAGGGGTAAAAGTGTATAAACTGCCAAATCCAACAGAGACGAATCCCGGCGCTGGATTTGGTGGAATATATTTAATTCTGATCATGGTATGCACTGATCGCCATTCCGTCAGTGAAAGAAACATCATGTTTCTAACACTGTGTCGGTATATAAATCTGTATCATGCTACAAGAGTGTGTTCGCGAATCAGAAGCGAGACTGACCATAACTATAATAAGCCCCACTTATCCAATCACAGACACAAATATGATTATCCACTACAAAGAAGGACGCATTTCGTTTTAAACCAGTGTAGCCCCTGCTCAGTTCGCAGATTCATGTACATAGTATGCTGGGGACAGATTACGTATTAAATCTCTGTATTATTGAAGGTATTAACCCTTAGCCTGCTGAATGAAATGTTGTCGTCTGCTGTTTATGTTTTATTTTCGATTTTTCTCATCAAAAACATGCTTTGACAGCACTTTAGAATCATTTCCATTGGAAATGATTCTAAAGTGCTGTCAAACCATGTTTTTACTGAGAATCGCGATCAGCAGGCTAAGGGTTAAACTGACAGTCCCGCACATGAGTCCATACGGTACGCAGATGTATTTCAGGGGCGGATCTAGAGGTGGGGGTTCCGGGGTTGCAACCCACCCCCACCGTTCAGCCATGGAGTTTACATAGATCACAGTTTACCACCAGTTGGAGTCTGAATTTAAATGCCGTAAAACACAGGAAAGTGCATTTCGAAGAGCTCTAAAATAGGACAACCCCCTCGTTGCGAACGGTAACTCTTGCAATTACTCCCGTATATACGGAGTTTCAAAACGGGTGCGATGATCGCACGAATATTTATGTGAAATTTAACATTTAACTCATGCGTGGGCATCAAGCTTTAGTCCTCTCTTTTATTTCGGATCTGGTACACGTGTCATACAATGTTTTACTCTGTCAACCCATACTTTCAGATGCATGGTATGTATAAGTTAGATCACGGTTCGTCCGCATGTACGAGGAGATAATCCGCGAGCTTTAGCGTACATGCGGACAAACGTGATCTAACTTATTTATCACGGCATCATGCACATACCTTGCACACGAGCTGTGTTAATACAGAAACAACACCCGGAAATGTGTCAAAGATGTGATAAGGATGTATTAGATTTATGACAAAAGAAAAACCCAACTCGGTGAACATTTAAAGTGATATATTAAATTATGTCACAGTAATGTAGCAGGACCTATTCAAAAAAAGTATTTCTTAATTTGTAAACCAGTATTTTCAAATGCATCGTGTGGCTATATTTTTTATTTCGAAAAGCACATCCACTTAGTGCACCTTTAAAAGGATATTAAGATATTTCACAGTTAGGGATAACCTCGGTGGCAGGGTGCCATAGATTATTAATATTTTCCTTTCACTGATTGATATTATAAATGAAATTCCTCCCTGAGATATACAAGCAACCGGCTTCGTTAGAAAACTAGCGCGCGCTTCTACTGCAACAGATAATGAAGCAAAGGTAACCAGTCCTCTGTAAAACTCGTTTGTTCTGCAAATATTTGCTAATCATACTTGCTTTGATGGCACGGGGTAATTGTGCAAATACCGGTGGACGTGACCAGTGCAGACCCGGATTAGACTGCACGTCCGTGCAGTCTAATCCGGGTCTACACTGGCCGCAATGGTTGAGTTGATATCCTTTTTCACCGAGTCCGCGACATATACAAATCCGGCGGATGACGTCGGATTTTTGCCGGTTCATTTGTCGGCAGGCAGCCTCGGTTTATTTTTCGTGACGTCTCTGCTGACGGACGCTTGCCACCTTTAAGTGTGAGAAAATGCGCCGCCTCGCCTCTAAAACCAGTATACGAATGCATGCATCTAGAACAGCGTAAATTGCTGATGTTCCTATTAAAACACAATCTCTATTTGGCACACCATTCATTTACATTACAATGCATAATGAACGACAGTGCTCTGAACATACACAACCAACCTTTATACACATATTTCGCATGATGATTTGATCTTAGCTGTTCGTATGGGTGAACACCGAAGCGGTACATTATCGTACAAACTGGGTCAATTTATATCATATCGCCCAATCTTCCTGGAATCACTGGCAGAACATAATTGAAGAGTATTACATGTTAAGTCAGCTGTGCATGCTATATTTGTAACCTTTGGACGCAAAAGTCCTACCGTATAATACGAATGCCAGCCAAGTATATATAATAATAATGCAAACAGTTTATTTCTTACCATGTAAAATCTAGCTGACTGTCATAATTCCATAACTAAATAAATTCATAAATCTGAAATTCAGTACGCAAATAACATGCCATGCAAACGTTGGTCAACATACGTGGTTTGGAGATCGAAGATCGTACATGAGCGATGAATTGGTGTAATATATACCGTTTATTTAACCAGGTTAACTGATTATCGTGAAATAATGCACGAGTGAGTGGGTCCTTCCGGCAGGACCCAATCACGAGAGTGGTGTAAAGGTTAGACCACACCAAATGGTTTTACTATATAATTTAACCGAATGCCATCCAATAAGGCCAGTCTCTCATACTTTCACTAATCGTATGGAAGCTGTGGGGCCTACTTGTACATGACCTGCAACCAGTCTGTACTGGTACTGCATGAATTAAACAATAGGTTCACTTACTCTTAAGAAATAAAAATCCAACCTCGTCATATCCCCCAATATTGTTTCATTTTTTGGCCACGGAAACTCTGTTTACATCACGTGACCAACAAGTTCAGTGTTTTCTTTTAAATGCTACAAATATGCTGAAAACGGGTGTTAAAAGCACCCCAAAATGTTCCTCAAGTGAAACTTGGTAGTAATGGATCAAGATTTGCAAGAAAACTGTGTCTGTGACCTCAAAACGGCCGCACTATTTTATACCGGACTACTTATGCATACCCTCTGGGCGATTTCGCGCCATTTGGTATCCTCTAACCTAAACTACTGCTGCCCAGTGGTGTAATTCACTTTTAGATTTCTGTAAACTATATATATAGCTACCGGCTGAAATGTAAGAATATAATTTAATAAACGTGTTTACTCGTGAAATCGGTAAACGAGTTTAATAAACACATACCATTTCAAATAATCGCGAATGCTAGAGTCTATTTATTGCAAAACGCCAGAATCATAGACGGAAGTTGTTTTGATTACATATGTTGAACGAACCCATTCTTCCAACTTTTCGGCCCAAGGCATTTATCAAGAAATGATTGTCTACTATCCGGCATGTATAGCCTGTTTTCGGTTGACCGTTTGTTCTACTAGTGCATCGTTATTTTAATACATAGCGGCGATTTTTAAAAATCATTAGTAGACCCATCTTTTGAATATAGGTGTCGCACCACGTAAGACAACTGGTGCTAAATGTAGGCGTTTTTGTGACAAATGCAGGCTCTTGCAGATGAGACATAGAGGATATTCCATCGTACATTTTGAATAGCGGGAAATAATGCACGAGTGTGCGTCGGCTTCCGCGTAAGCAACGAGTGAAACGTAGCGAACGAGTTGCTTGCACGGACGCCGACGGACACGAGTGTATTATTTCCGCTATTCAAACATGTACGATGGAATATCCTATTTATTACACACTTCCACGGCGGATATATATGCACATTTAGTCTATTTTTGAGATTATAATCCATGAATTGCGATGTGCGCATGAATAGTTATACAATTACGTGTTTTCGGGCGTTTGGACGTTACGTTGTGTGACGTCAAATGTGACGTCATGTAAATGTTTTAAATCCAAATTACGCCGCTGTTTCTATGAACCAGATATATTTGAGTGCATGTGTGGAATGTGTTCAATCACATCAACATTCTAGATTAGTCGAGACCCTTTCGAAATTTTTCAAATAACTTTAATTTGACTGTAATAAAAATTAAACATTTTGCATGGTAGCTCGTGGTTTCCAAGAAAACAGGCGCGCAATTACGGGTGTTCTCTTCACGGCGTATTATTTGTAAGGAGTTGATTACGGGTTTTGTCTCACAGCGAAACCCGTACAAATAATTTTCAAGAGTGTAATAAATAGAGAGACTTAACGCAAAATCCTTGCAAAAAAATAAATAAAAAGCAGACGACACAATTTTAGTGAACGTCAAACTGAGACATCATGATCAAACCACAGGTGGAAGACTCGGACCTATGACACCAAAAAAATGCCTATTAAAAAAAATCCCATTACCCCACCCACTTGGTCTCGTACAGTACATAACGTTAATTCAAGGTGAGCATAAATAGAAAGAGCCCTCTTTTTTCCGGCTCGCACAAACACAATAAACATCGATTAAATGTATGAAATATGTCTCTGGCAATCGATAAAGGTATTAGGTGTGTGAATATACTCACTTCAAATCGCTGTTTCGAGTATTTATTGAGTTATTCGCGTTTTGATTACCCCATCCAAAGCGAAAGTTGCGTGTACGAAAGAATCTCACACAGAATCGGAGGCCGTCCGGCTGGATTATCGGTCATATTTGGCCGATAGCTGATCGCCAGCTCAAACTAAAGTCGTGCACCATGATCATATACATTAGAGACTCCAACCATACAAAGTTCGTCCAATTGTGATCGTTCGCCGATCTAAAAAACACTTTTTTCTAATTTTATTGACTTTCTTTCATGATTCGCGTACTATCAGAATTATGTCTTCCGGAAACCCTGAAAAGGGAAAGTCCTCGCGTCTATTTTTAGGTTTAACCAATCAGAGATGTTCTTACATAGACGCTTCGGTGGTTGTATTATGGAAGATAGTGCATTGACCCAGTTCCAGATAATGAACGAAATTATAGAAAAAAGTGTTTTTTTTTTTTAGATCGGCGAACGATCACAATTGGAGGACGAACTTTGTATGGTTGGAGTCTCTAATGTATATGATCATGGTGCACGACTTTAGTTTGAGCTGGCGATCAGCTATCGGCCAAATATGACCGATAATCCAGCCGGACGGCCTCCGATTCTGTGTGAGATTCTTTCGTACACGCAACTTTCGCTTTGGATGGGGTAATCAAAACGCGAATAACTCAATACATACTCGAAACAGCGATTTGAAGTGAGTATATTCACACACCTAATACCTTTATCGATTGCCAGAGACATATTTCATACATTTAATCGATGTTTATTGTGTTTGTGCGAGCAGGAAAAAAGAGGGCTCTTTCTATGATAGCGCTATTTATGCTCACCTTGAATTAACGTTATGTACTGTACGAGACCAAGTGGGTGGGGTAATGGGATTTTATTTTAATAGGCATTTTTTTGGTGTCATAGGTCCGAGTCTTCCACCTGTGGATCAAACGTGCCGACGAACCGTCGATTTTATATTGCATATGTGCTACCAGCGTATATAGTATGGGGGCCGTTTCACTATACTCGTTCCTAAGTGAACAATTGAATTTACAATAACATTTGCCTTGCCACCCGTTGTTGGCAAATCATTCGTGGATATGTTCACAGTGAATCATGCGCACATGAAGGTGGAAAATGGTAACGTTAGGAACCACGTTATTGTGAGAAACTCATTCATACGAAATATTCGTACCAACGTTTTGATCGTACGAAGTTTAATGAAACGGGCCCCAGAAGGGGCCCGTTTCATAAAACTTCTTACGATCAAAATGTTCGTACGAAGATTTGTATTAATTTGCTTCTCATATGACGTGGTTAGGTAAAGTTACTATTGTCCCGTCAACACAGTGCGTATGTGCCGTGAAACACGGTGCCGTGAAACATTTTTGATATCCAGTCAATATGACCTAATCACTGCGTATGAATATGTGCGGTGGATGGGGTTATATTTTTGCATTTTAAAGCCATTTGTAGGTGTTGACGGGATAAATAGAATAGTAGGTTAGTGCCGTGAATGGGAAAACATATCTGTCGCGGCACGGAAACGGGATGTGCTCGGCAGAATGTCCCATCCCGTTTCCTCAGCCTTGCCAGATATTGTTTTCCCATTCCCGGCACTAACCTACTATTCTCTATGTACACAACATTGCACGTGAACACATTTACACCCTCTCAGTTTCCAACTTTGGTGTTCTGTGTAAATGTTATTCTAAAATTAAAGGCACTTACGAATGTCTTAGTAATACGAAGTTTCGTGAAACGTGCAGCAACAGGTTTGTATCCCCTGTAAGTTGTATCTGCGGTTGTTGGTGGTCTGAAAGATTGCCGAAAGTTTGATATGTGCTGTATCGCGTACGATCTCCCGCAACGGACAATTTGTTTACACCGCCTGTAGCCGGCGTTGGTGGAATTTGACACAAACGGGAACGTGACACCAGAGAAAATAATCATCTTCTGACATGTAAATGTATGAAACCAATTTTGACATGTATTGATGTCAGTTCACCGGCATACCGATCTAATGTCATGTAAACCGGGAAAATCTGTTTTGGCGGGAGATTTTCTAAAGACGTCTGCTTCTGTGGTAGAAACTTTGGAATTTCAGATTTTCCTGGTATTCCTGTGAATCAGGGAGACGTGATACCAGATTGGAAAACGTAACAAATGGCCTCTGCATGAAAATAGTATAGCTGGTCGCTTGGCGGGAAAATAGTATAGCTGGTCGCTTGGCGGGAAAAAGTCTATTTGCATTTTCTTATTTTTCGCACTTTTGAACATATAGAGAATAGTAGGTTAGTGCCGTGAATGGGAAAAAATATCTGGCAAGGCTCAGGAAACGGGATGGGCGAGGCTATGCCGAGCACATCCCGTTTCCGTGCCGCGCCAGATATTTTTTCCCATTCACGGCACTAACCTACTATTCTATTTATCCCGTCAACACCAACAAATGGCTGTAAAATACAAAAATTGACTGGATATCCGAAAAATGTTTCACGGCACCGTGTTTCACGGCACATACGCACTGTGTTGACGGTATAAATACATTTCATGTTTGTGTAGCATATGAATTGCCCCCGAGAGGTGTGCAACGCATTTCACGATATTGTTCGTGGCAATGATGTCAAAGGTCGATTCTTTAACCCTTATTATGCTGATTTCAGTTGTGTCGTCAGCTGATTCTTTTTTATTTTTATCAGCAAAAAGACACCTAATTTTGGATATGATTCTGAAGTGCTGTAAAACCATGTTTCTATGAAGAAAAAGAGAGTATGGAAAAATGGCAGACGATAACTTTCGTTTCCCGATTTCTAAGCACAGACTTGGCTGTGTCGCACTATGGACAACTCGTACAGGAACTGCTCGCCCCAAATTGGAGTCGTCTATTCATAGACTCGTCGCCATAAGACACCCCCAAACGAAACTGGCCATCAAACGCCGATTATCATTAGAAAGGGTCAGTGGAAAAAGGGGGCTGAAAAGCCCCTGATTCCACTGACCCATTCAATTAATGGAAAAGTCACATGGGTCTGTTTTCTCATTGCAAGTCGGATATCTCTGATCATATTTTGAAGCCGGAATAATTTGTAATTTACTCCCATTTATCACGTGTATCTGTCACTACATAAATCTCGATCAGATAGGCGCATGGTATCGGTGTAGTTAGGCGCTCGCTGGAGATAAGGTACCGCCGAGAGCTGCAACCTTACACCAACCTCCCGAGGATTTCTTTGTTTTTGCAACGCCATTAATACGTTAACTTGCTTCAAGCGACTGGAACTCTACGAGGTGAAAGGTGCTCCGATAGACCAGTCTTATTAATAGGTGACTGAACGTGGAAAATCATGAGTAACGTCTACTTACGGTGGGCATCATCGACACATCGACTGGAGGAGTATGTCGGGTTGACGTCACGTTGCTTAGCTACTAAGCAACGTGACGTCAACCCGGCAAATTATGGAAGTTATAACAACGTCAAGGATGCCCTGGAAATCGTCCTAATGGACGTTACTTGTTATTTACCTGGGGCCGGTTTCACTAAACTTCGTACGACTAAAAACATTTTCGTAAGTGCAAAATTATGAAAGTCTGTAAATTTCACATAAATAGTGTTTTCTTGTCAACAATTATTGTATTTACATTTATTGAGCATAGGCTGCATATGCAGCCTATGCTCAATACATGTAAATCCATCAATTGAAATTTCCAGACGATCCTAAATTCGCACTTACGAACATTTTATTCGTACGAAGTTTAGTGAAATGGGCCCCAAGTTCGGTAACCTATTTATAAGACTGTTCTAAACAATTAATCTCTATACATACCGATTTGCTGAGCGACTGAAGTTGTTTAGCCAATGCAAGCATGAACGCGCCCGAACGAACGAACGGACATGGGCATCGATAACGAATGAACGCAGGCAACACATGTGATCATGTGAACGTATCCAAAATAAAATAGAATATGGGTCAACTTATTGAAATTAAAAATTAAATGTTATAATTGTTAAGCAAATACCTGGGGGCCGTTTCACTAAACTTCGTACGACCAAAATGTTTGTAAGTGCAAATTTTTGACTGTCTGAAAATTTCAATTAATGGATTTACATTTATTGAGCATAGGCATATGCTCAATAAATGTAAATCCAATAATTGTTTACAAGAAAACGTTGTTAATGTGGAATTTACAGACTATCATAATTTTGCACTTACGAACATTTTAGTCTTACGAAGTTTAATGAAACGGCCCCAGATGTTTCGTTATATAACATGCAGTTGTGTAACCCATTCCTCATGGGTTGTAACGTGTATATATGGAAGTATGGACTTCATTGATCACTACATAGAGGATATTCATATTTTTGCTACGAATATGACATTATGTGTTCATCGAGTGGTTTAGGCACTCGTGAAATATGGACATTTCACACCACTCGATGAACGTATATGTCATATTCGTTGCAAAAATATGAATATGAATACCGCTCCATGGAAATTAGCAGTTTCTTAGACTGTATACGGTAATGAATGTGTATTTGCAGCCCAGTTGCGCTGTTTTCTTTCAGGTGCGCGTTATGAATATAGATAGCGGAAGTAGTCGTATTTTCACCGGAAGTTGTTTATTTCATCGATGAGAACATATGACTTTTATTTACATCGTATAACTATGTATTTCATAGGTAGGTATATAATAAAATACGTTTATTCACTCAAAGCCACAGCGGTTCATGCAACTAGCGCCTGTTCCCCCAGAATATGGAGAGGGACGGGTGGGGGGAAGGCAGGGGCTGGGGACAGTGGGAGGACCGCACCCGATCAGGAACAATATTACGTTTTGTTTTTCTCTTGTTTCCCCCTTATTTTTATTTTTCCCTGTATATTTATTTAGCTTTGTTACCATAACAAGTATTGAGACCGCCTAACTATATGTTATTATTTGTAATATAAATACATGTATTTTAGCTTGTACCGTGTTTGGAAATCATAAGTCGCCATGATGTGCGTGTAAAACAATGTTTCGCAGTGAAGAGAGCTGGGGCCCGTTTCACTAAACTTCGTACGACTAAAATGTTCGTAAGTGCAAATTTAGGATCGTCTGGAAATTTCAATTGATGGATTTACATTTATTGAGCATAGGCTGCATATGCAGCCTATGCTCAATAAATGTAAATCCAATAATTTTTTACAAGAAAACATTGTTAATGTGACATTTACAGACTATCATAATTTTGCACTTACGAACATTTTAGTCGTACGAAGTTTAGTGAAACGGACCACTGCATACACTACTTTTGGTATAGCTTGTAGCCCAATCGATGTGCTTTTTCTCATTGAAACAAAAATACAGAAGGATATATTTTGCTGCGAATTGTGATATCATTTATTTAATATATTCTCTTGAATCTATTGTAATTGCCATAAAATACAAGGCAATATTACTAACCATTTCACAACATAATATAAAACATGGTCTTTTCCATGTTAAATTTGGACTATTCCATTAATTAAACGAGGGGTATTATTTTAAAATCTTAACAATAATGACGAACACTGCAGATCCTGATACGAGCCGGCTCATCTGGATCTACAGTGTTGTAATGGTATGTAATTCTCTGAAAGAGCGACGGAAATTACATAAACAGAAACGATTTTTTTCTAAAATTTGCGAAAATTTCACAGCAAATGCGGAATTCCACATTTGCTATGAAATTTTCACATAGTTGTAACGTAAATTACAATAACCCACAATAATATCCTATTTCAATCAGTGGTCCGCAGAATGGACCGCTGTTTACAGTACGCCTATATGTGCTCATCAACATTTAATAATTAACAGGTCGGTATCTCTAAAATTGATATATACACTCGCGGTAATTATATCTCCTTTATTACACCCGATCTCTGCTCCCCGTATCTTCGACAAGAATTACGCGTATCATACGCGGTCTAATTTTACACTGTTTAAATAATCATCTAATTAGATGCGCCGTTACACGGTCCTCTAGGGGCGACACTTAATCTCCCCCCGCTGTCTGGTATCGCCCAATCTCCAAGTGATATCTCTGTAAACGGCGGCCATTTGACAGGAAACATGTTAATTGGGACGATCTGATACATATATGAACCCGAGTTCGTGAGACTAACACTGTTATCGCATTTTTTGGCTGAAATTACTTTTCGAGTATGTGATATTTATTACTTTACGTTGAAAATTTGCCCAAAAAAATCAAAATTTTGCGATAATTGCACAGCAAATGTGGTAATTTCCGTGAAATTATCGCAAATTTCATAAATTTTCTACAAAATTGAACAACACCTTTCGGCAGAAATACTGTGGTTTTGTAATAGTATCGCATACATAAACATTAGAATACAAATAACAAACGACCGAGGTACTATCGTTTCAAACATGCGCACTACTTGGAAAATTAATACGCTGTTTCATATCTTCAAAGGAGCGAGATCTTGTTGTAAATTAATACAACGAATCAAATGCATTCCTTGTGAGATTAGAATAAATAATGAATACCAGAAACAAAACGAGATGTACTGACTTATTGCAACTGTACGAAGCCCCGCAGGGGACATGGATTGTTTTTATTAATTCGTTCCCTCGAATTAACAATTCGTTCCCACGAAATGACAATTCGTTCCCCTCAATTTAACAATTCGTTCCCACGAATTAACAATTCGTTAATTTGTTATTTCGTGGGAACAAATTGTTAAATTCGTTAATTTGTTGATTCGTGGGAACGAATTGTTATTTCGTGGGATTCGTATGAATATTCTATGTGCAGAAAAATCATTTAAAGTCAATATTCTGATTTGCATCGCAAATGAGAGACATTTAGGGCAAATATATGGCTTTCCAATTAAAAATATTTTGTTGACATCAGTGAACTGGTAATTTATATAAGTTTCATGTTGACCTTTAATGACGTTTTCTTTTTCATTTATTCAAAGCTAAGTGCATACTATATTGACGACATGTTATGTGTTTTACGGATACCTCGGTGTAAGATGAGTGGGGTGGGGGGCAAGCGATCATTGACATGGGACCTAATATGGCGTAGGTTAACCAAACGATGTGGCACAACATGTTGATGAATATGTGTTTATTCAATATCTTCTGCATGTAATTATTGTAGCTGAATGGTAATTCGTCACGAACCTACGGAGCCAGGCAGGGGACATGGATTTTTTAAAATTAATTCGTTCCCACGAAATAACAATTCGTTCCCTCAATTTAACAATTCGTTCCCTCGAATTAACAATTCGTTCCCACGATATAACAATTCCCTCGAATTAACAATTCGTTCCCACGATATAACAATTAGTTCCCACGAATTAACAATTCGTTCCCATGGGAACGAATTGTTATTTCGTGGGAACGAATTGTTAAATTGAGGGAACGAATTGTTAAATTTAGGGAACGAATTGTTAATTCGTGGGAACGAATTGTTAAATTGAGGGAACGAATTGTTATTTTCGTGGGTACGAATTAATAAAAAAAAAAAGAATTCTGCGTCCCCTGCGGGGCTCCGTAGGAACCCGACGCGTATTTAACCGTGAAAAAATATTACGCTGGCGCTGAGTGTTGCACTAGTAGATAGAGAATAGTAGGTTAGTGCCGCGAATGGGGAAAAATATCTGGCAAGGCTTAGGAAACGGGATGGGCGAGGCTCTGCCGAGCACATCCCGTTTCCGTGCCGCGCCAGATATGTTTTCCCATTCACGGCACTAACCTACTATTCCATTTATCCCGTCAACACCTACAAATGGGTGTAAAATGCACAAATTGTATTGACTGTCAAACATTTTTGATATCCTGTCAATGCGACCTAATCACTGCGTATTAATATTTGCGGTGGCTGGGGTCATTTGTATTGCATTTTAAAGCTATGTGTAGGTGTTGACGGGATAAATAGAATAGTAGGTTAGTGCCGTGAATGGGGAAAAAATATCTGGCGCGGCACGGAAACGGGATGTGCTCGGCGGGGCCTCGTCGATCCCGTTTCCTAAGCCTTGCCAGATATGTTTTCCCCATTCACGGCACTAACCTACTATTCTCTATGTATAGTTAAAGAGGATTGTACCGTCAAACTCAACAGTCGGCGTCTATATCAGGAGACAGTATGGCGCTACCACGACAACTGGCATGGCTAGAATCGAATATTTCAACCTAATCGTCAGATTTAGATCAGCTGGGTTTTATTTTTCAATTTAATTAGGCAACGATGTTGTTGTTTTGCATACAAACAGTGTGACTAAAGCACCTGCCAACAAGAGTACGACATTACGATGCAATGTTCGCCTGTTATTGGATCTAGAATTACTACACCGCTGCCTGCGTTAATGTTGCTAATATATCAACGTTCCTGAACATATATTGGACATATCAACTAGAAATCAAGCAGTTTTAATCAGGCCTGAAATTATCCCGATCTGGTGCCAGGAACTCACCGCGCCAGTCACTTAGCCCCAGCTCCTAAAAAGATAGGACTAGCATTAATCCTACTACTTTTATAATGAGTATAACCGGATTCAACTAACCCGTAAAATAAGGACAAAAACATACATGAGGGCCACACAAGGGGTATCTGGATTCCAGTGAAGGATGAACCCCATCATTAATTACCCTTCGCATGCCCCCAACATACCACTCTATATGCAGCATATGCTCAATAAATGCTCAATCAATTGATGGATTTACATTTATTGAGAATAGGCTGCTTATGCAGCCTATGCTCAATAAATGTAAATCCAACAATTGTTTCCAAGAAAACATGGTTAATATGAAATTTACAGACCATAATCATTTTGCACTTACGAACATTTTAGTCGTACGAAGTTTAGTGAAACGGCCCCCAGCTTCGTGCAATCGTATTTGAGCCAATACATAAACGTAAAATAATGGTCCATAGTAGTTTACACAGGCTCATGGAGAGTTAATGGGTTCCAGCAAATAGCTACGGTTATATAGGGACGGGATTTCGGTTTAAATTCCCATCCGAAAGATTAACAGAATCATAACGTACTTCAAAACATATTTACTTCGTTGGTTTATATGGTTAAGCCTTTTCATTGACGTTGATCGTGCCAATTTGAAGATGTAAGGTGTTTCACTAAACTTCGTAAGACTAAGAAGTTCGGAAGTGTAAACTTTAATTTTAGAATTACATTTACACTGGCAACCGATGCTGGCAAACATTTAATGGGAATATTCGCATGTATTGATGCGTGTATGTAGGTGCAAAATTGTAACAATAGCTAACCACATTAATGTGAGAAGCGAATTAATAAAAATCTCCGTACGAACATTTTTATCGTAAGAAGTTTAGTGAAACGGGCCCATATCCAAAGATATTGAACGTCCATCGTTCAAATATGTGGCTGTGACTGGATAAATCGGGCTTATGGGTTTTGCGACCAGTGTAGATACAGATTAGCCTGTGCGTCCGCACATTCTGATCAGGATCTGCTGCACTGCTCGCCATTCCATCAATGAAACACCCGTCATGCTTCTAACAAGCGATATAGATCGTCATCAGGTTACACGAGTGTGCTATTTGATCAGTGGCTACACTGGTAACAAATCCCATAAGCCCCATTTCTCCAGTCACAGCCACACTGAAGATGACATAGTCTAGATGACTGGTTTTATTGGTGGCCATTGACCATATACATCCTGTTTCAAGATGGATATCATTTTAGTTTTTGATTCAAGATTTTTTTTTATGACCACATGGTTACTAACTGAGCTATGTGTACTCGAAAGTTTTGGATTCCAGAAACAATATATTGAAGTAATGATTATACTGAATTATAAATACTGGTTTTTCAGATATGGCAATTTGAATGTTGGGGTCGTTTCTATCAAACCGATATACATGTTGTATACTATGTTAAAGATTTGTCCGAATCAGGGGGGCGTTTCACTAAACGTCGTACGACTAAAATGTTCGTAAGTGCAAATTTAGGATCGTCTGGAATTTTCAATTGATGGATTTATATTTATTGAGAATAGGCTGCTTATGCAGCCTATGCTCAATAAATGTAAATCCAACAATTGTTTACAGCAAACATTGTTAATGTGAAATTTACAGACTATCATAATTTTGCACTTACGAACATTTTAGTCGTACGAAGTTTAGTGAAACGGCCCCCTGTTGTTCATGAACCTTATATCTCTGCAAGCATGTGTCAGCTCAGCTAATTGACCATTCATGTTTGCGTATCAACGTCGACGAACAGGAAATTGTATATGGTCTGCACCTCGTTTACGTAGCCTATTAATAGCACACATATTCAAAATAGTTAGTATGTTCCATTGAATGAATTCGTAGTTTACCCTTACACCGCTATCTTAATTTTTTGTCGTTTGCTGTTTATTTTCTATTTTCCATTTTTATCATCAAAAACGTGCTTTAACAGCTCTTTAGAATAATGTACAACATGCTTTGACAGCACCCCAGAATCATTTCCGTTGGGAATGATTCTGAAGTGCTGTCAAAACATGATTTATTGAGAGAAAAAAAAGGCTAAATATAAAAACAACAGCAGACGACAATTGTTGTGTGTAGCGGTCTAAGGGTTAATAAACATTTTGTGATTAAAATATCTGAAATGAAAATCCGCAGATTTTAGTATTTTGATTTCTTGCCAATATTCAAGTAAAATATTTTTCTTACTATTCTACGTGAACATGTGTAATATTTGAAATCAAACATACTAAACTCTGTAGATTATCACTAAACTCTGTAGATTATCACTAAACTCTGTAGATTATCGTTTCAAATGTTTTGATCGTAAACTGTTTATTACACACAAATTGATTCCTGCAAACATTTTAGCTATTCCTGGTCTAATGCATATTATCAGCGTATGTATATGGTGTGCACATACCTTTCTTTATTTATGTCTTTAATATTATTCTTATTATTATTATTATTATTATTATTATTATTATTATTATTATTATTATTATTATTATTATTATTATTATTATATTACTATTATCATTGTTATTTATTTTATTATTATTATTATTTTATTATTATTATATTATATTATTATTATATTACTATTATCATTATTATTGTTATTATTATTATTATTATTATTATTATTATTAGTTATTATTATATTTTGTTATATTATATGGCCCGACTGACGAACGAACCGTTGTATTGATCGTGAACTGTCTGATCAGGACCCGCTATTCAGTAGCCTAGTTCATCAACATTGCAAAGCATACTTTTCTAGCAAAGTATACTTTGAGGGAGAAATTTTCAATTTTATGATAAATTTATTAATTTTTATTATACTGAATTTATTACATTATCACAGCCAATTTGGCTGTGATAATGTAATAAATTCAGTATAATAATTCTGCATTACTTTTAATCATGAACTATAAGCATTTGTTAGTTCTATATGAAATAATGCCTTTCAGGAAAATAAATGATTACTCCCTCAAAGTATACTTTGCTAGTAAAGTATACTTTGCAATGTTGATGAAATAGGCTACAGGACCCGCTATTCGCAATTCAGCCACTGGGCTGTCATATTTGCGGTCAACAACATATTACGGCTAATGCAAAATGTATGTACGTACACTAATCTAGATATACAGATGCTGAAAATAGCGTAGTATTTTTTTTTCTTTCCCATAATTATAAATCTACTTTGCACACAATGGCATAACTGTAAATTTATTTCGATAGTTACTCGATTAATGGAAGCGAACGCAATAAGTATTATGAACTATGCAATTACATATTACGAGCTGTGTAGTACAATAACCATTCCGACATATGCATAGTATAAAATATGCAATAGATATCATGAACTATTTATTGCAATAACTAGTAAAATAAACATAAGAATTAAATTACAATTCGCGATGGTGTATATTTGTAGTTTTAAGTAACCACGGTAAAATATTGTAAATTATTTTTCACAGCAGTATTCAATTTATACCATAATAAAAATAATGAAATACTACATATTTGAAGGGGCCAGAAGTAGATGGTGTCAACGTCCATAAGTGACTTGAAGGGGTCAGTAGAAGAAGGGGCTAAAATGGCATAAATGTAAATTTATTTCGATAGTTACTCGATTGATGGAAGCGAATGCAACACGTATTATGAACTATGCAATTACATATTACGAAATGTGAACTATTTATTGCAATAACTAGTAAAATAAACATAAGAATTAAATTTCAATTCGCGATGGTGTATATTTGTAGTTTTAAGTTCAATTCAATTCAAAATAATGAAACAATACATATTTGAAGGGGCCTGAAGAAGATGGTATCAACGTCCATAATGGACTTGAAGGGGTCAGTGGAAGAAGGGTGCTAAGTCCATAAAGGACTTAGCCCCCTTCTTCCACTGACG
The DNA here is from genome assembly GCA_029237695.1 of Conchocele bisecta. Taxonomy (NCBI): domain Eukaryota; kingdom Metazoa; phylum Mollusca; class Bivalvia; order Lucinida; family Thyasiridae; genus Conchocele; species Conchocele bisecta. Next base: position 61,141,768 of record CM055268.1, read on the forward strand.
CCTTCAATAATTTCACCGTCATTTTCACATACAGTTGCGTTACTTTTCACATGACTGCAGATGCCTGCCTCATAAGCCACGAAGCGATGCGGAAGGCGTGAGTATGTGAGTAACGAGGCGCGCTTAGCCCCGCCCACTTCTCGGGTTATCTCTACGCCGTGTTTGTATACGCAGAAAGCCTGTACGTAAACATACGGAGGTCCATTACACCTGTGATCTGAGAAAGATTGGCACCAACTTTCAGGAAGTCTTGGAGAAATGTTGGGATAGTTGTAACGTCTAACTTTTGGAGATTATACCAGCTTGCTTGCTGTTGCAGTGTTCAAGGCGAAAGAAAAAAAGGAGACAGTTAATTAGTAATTAGTATGAAGCCTGTCAGCGTGTGTGGTATTGTTCTACGCCAGTGATTTATTTATATTGTGAATTTTGTGAAGAAAAAGGAATTAATGACACAACCGTGTTCCGTTTACATGTTGACGATTCCGATTTTTAACGAAATACTAGTATACATCGGAACAAACCATATCCTACGTGCTCAAGTTAGTTGCCAGTTTAAAATTCAGCTTAATTTATCAATTAATTAGTATATTATACCACTTATTAATATTGCTATTGACTATGTATACACTAGCTACACACAGCCAATCATTTATAGCATTGACGTTGGAATCTAGATTGTGTCATGAAGTTTTGAGCGATGGACAAATCATAATACCGTTCGGTAGTTATTGAACACATAGTTATTACAAGCTGTCTTAATTACATAGACATTTTAACAAGTTCGGGGAAAATAATCTGACAATAAATTTGACGCCTAGCTTCAAACTTCAACGCTGCCGATCAGATGTTGGTGAAAAAAGTGCAGAACACTTTTATTTATTCAACAAACGGGCAACATTAATGGCATATAAATCGTGGATTAAGATACTAACGGAGGTTTATAGACAATAAAAACTCGCAAATGATATTGTCCATCACACCGTGGCAAGTGGGAGATTAAAACATTCGCCGACTGTGTAATCTCCGTGACATTTACTCCCAATTTTCCGTAAAATATCCCATATTGGGTTTCATGAATGAAAAAGCAATAAAACTCCCGGCATGCTCCCGGGCAGGTGTTCTGTCTGTTTACAATGACACAAATATTCCAACGATGTCGTAACATTACAGATAATATTATTAATGGTATTGGAACTGAAATAAAACACATTTTAAACGTCCAACCTTCGTATTAATGAAGATTTGTATGTTCGTCTTTTTAAACTACTGTTACTATTGGGGCACTTTTCCACATTGGATACAAACGGGGTTCGTGGTGAATGGTTACTAGTAACTTAGGAACCTATTGTGTCGGGTAACCGTGAATAGACCAGTCATGTGACATTGTATGGATGGTGTGGATATTACACAATAATATTAAAGATAATTACTGAAATGAAACTGACTACATATTCTACAATTGTAACTAGGGAAGGGAACTATTTTTAAACCAAGTAGTGAAAACACAAAAGCGTGCTATTGTCAACATCTAGATGACACTGTACGATGTACGTATTATTGGGAATTGGAACACAATTTAAATATTAAGCTGTCTGATAGACAGAACTCAGAAAGTCACACAAACAACATAAACATGCCGCGAAGGCGCAAGGACTTGAGCGGAAGTGACGACGAGAATGACGTAATCGGCCGTAAGTACTCGAAGAACATCCATCCGTTACAGAGGAACGCGGCCAACGAACGCGAGAGGTCCAGAATGAGAGTGCTCAGTAAAGCGTTCTCGAAACTGAAAACCACGTTACCATGGGTACCGTCGGACACAAAACTCTCCAAACTTGACACTCTCAGACTGGCGTCCAGTTACATTGCTCATTTAAAACAAATACTCGACGGCGAGGATGAAGAAATCACATGCAGTAGCAACCAGTCTACAATACATCCACTAAACTTGGTATGTATATGCAGTCGGTGCTGTTGCACATGTTCAAATTTGTATGTAGAACCTCCTTAAAACGTACATTCATAAAACATCAGCGTCTTTAATTTTGAAGGTTTTCATGTCCTCTATCCCTATTTTTGTATGTATGTTCATGATCGCAATACGGTGGAAGGCATTGAGAAATAGATAGTAGAACAACGCTGAACCAAATGCAGTGGGGTCAGCGTGTAAGTGCACACACGAACGAACACGACAGGTTGGTTCCAACCTGTCGTGTTCGTTCGTGTGTACACTTACACGCTGACCCCACTGTACTCTGGTGATGTATCAGGATGTCCGCTTTAGAGAGGTTCACATTTATATTCAGTTGCTACTGTTGAAAACATATCGAAATATGATACTAATGCATGAAGATGTGAATTTATAACCTGAATATAAAACAATGCATGCCTATCTTATTATATACGAACAATTGAGACGTGTTCACGATACTGTCGTTCACTCGATTATTACTGTGTGTAATTATAGTATTCTTGTCTTCTATTTTACGCGCAGTATTGGATCATATGCATGTACAATGCATTACATATTGTTGTATGCATGTCAATATGGAATCGGTCGATGTCACCAATTGTAGCTTACTACCACTGACACCAGAAGTCATTTCACCAGAAATTGCTACAGTGGGGTCAGCGTGTAAGTGCACACACGAACGAACACGACAGGTTGGAACCAACCTGTCGTGTTCGTTCGTGTGTGCACTTATACGCTGACCCCACTGTAAGTATACTTATCTAGCTAATTATAATTTGGGGGAGTACTTATTTAGTTTACTGAAATGCATTATTTCATCTAGAACTAACAACTGTTCTGATTTGATGAGTAAAATAATGCAGAATTATTAAACTATGTTTATTACAGTTTTCTTGGTTAGATACTCTTTTATTTCTTTAAATAAAACAAAATTGATGCATGCATGAATTGAACATTTCTCCCTCAAAGTATACTTAGCAAGATAAGTATACTTAGAAAATTTGATGAAATCGGCTACATGATAACAGGCTACAGTACAACAAGAAGGGTGTCAAAATATTATATTTCAATTATTCTCCGGTCAATGCTCTCTTTGATTATGTCTCTTTACCATTGTTATACAGAGACATAGTCAAAGAGAGCATCGGACGGACAATAAATGAAATATAAATATGATGTCTCTATATATAACCTTATTTGTTATATCGAGACATAGTCGAAGAGAGGGCTGGGAACAGTTTCAAATGCCAAATCCTGAAAATAGCTAAACAAACATATTTTTGCACCCACAAATGCATAAAAACGTGCTTCCTATGTTGAAATATTAGCATTTTCTGCAATTATCCGGGGCCGTTTCACTAAACTTCTTACGACTAACATGTTCGTAAGTGCAAACTTATGATAGTCTGTAAATGTCACATTAACAATGTTTTCTTGTGAACAATTATTGGATTTACATTTATTGAGCTTAGGCTGCATATGCAGCCTATGCTCAATAAATGTAAATCCATCAATTGAAATTTCCAGACGATTCCAAATTTGCACTTACGAACATTTTAGTCGTACGAAGGTTAGTGAAACGGGCCCCAGGATCCTCAAATCCTGATTTCAGGATATATCCTGAAACTTCCCACCCCTGGTGTCTGATCAGGGCCTACGTTGTTCCATCAAGTTTCTTTACTGCCACCAGGTCTGTTTCTGTCCGCCAATGACCCAAAATGTAGGCCATAAACCACTTTAAATAGTTTACATTTCTTTCATTTACCGAAAGATCTGCAGCGAGTTTTATTTATTTATCGAACTTATTCCCGACATTATCAATTTATCTAAATTTTGAAACGTGCTATAAACTTGTTTTCTTTTGGTCACGTGACCGTAAGTAGCGTTTATCCGCTGTGGCACAACCAATCAACATGCCGAGAAATGTTTTCTTAGAAAATAAAGACCACTCTCCGCAGAATTACTGAGAATCCGATAGGATTACTGTCGGGTGGGTAGTGGAAGTATATGTGGCGGTGACTGGAGAAATAGGGAATGGGAATTGTGACCAGTGTAGTTCCAGTAGCCTATTTCACCAACATTACAACGTATACTTATCTACCAAAGTATACTTTGAGGGAGAAATTTTCAATTTTAGGATAAATTTATTAATTTTTATTATATTGAATTTATTACATTATCACAGCCATTTTGGCTGTGATAATGTAATAAATTCAGTATAATAATTCTGAATACTTTTAATCATCAAATATATACAATGGTTAGTTCTATATGAAATAATGCATTTCGGGAAAAATAAATGATTACTCCCTCAAAGTATACTTTGCTAGATAAGCATACTTTGCAATTGTGATGAAATCAGCTACTGATCAAATAGCGTACTGTTGTAGCATGAAACGATCTATATTGCTAGTTAGAAGTCTTACGGGTGTTTCATTGATGAAATGGCGAACAGTGTAGATCCTGATCAGACTGTGCGGATGCACAGGCTGATCTGGATATACACTGGTCGCAAAACCCATATGCCCCATTTCTCCAGTCACAGCCATGAATATGTTTGGCCTCCAACGGTAAAACAGCACCAGACCATCTCGGGAGTTAACCATTGTATCGTGTTTGTATTATTGTTTTCGCCCGACGTTGATTTTTAATAATTGCGATAATTTCAGTAAATGACGTAAAAAGTGTTAACTATTTATAGAAATATTTGACAAATTTCGTCGTCATTTAGGGAAACTATATCTGATTTTAGTAATTTTATGGAATAATAAAAAACGGAATGCGACAAGGGTTGTAATCACAGAGCCGTGCCAATTTCATTTAATGTGGTATGTAAACGTCTCTAATGTTTCCGCAAATGACGTCGAACACTAATTAATGAAACAAAATCGGAGAATTTATTCCTGTGAAAAAATGGTAATTGTCTAATGTGTGTATACCGATCAGTACGATCTACTGGAAAACAATATGAGATGACTAGTTTTTAAATGTATTGTCGTATTTTGTCGAATTTTCATTCTAAAATGCTCGATCTTTTCCGTAACTTACATAGTTAGTATATTTCATCTGTATTGCAAAGTATACTTTTCTAACAAAGTATACTTTGAGTGAGAAATTTTCAATTTTAGGATAAATTTATTAATTTTTATTATACTGAATTTACTACATTATCACAGCCATTTTGGCTGTGATACTGTAATAAATTCAGTATAATAATTCTGCATACGTGTAATCATCAAATGTATGCAGTTGTTAGTTCTATATGAAATAATGCATTTCAGGAAAAATAAATGATTACTCCCTCAAAGAATACTTTGCTAGAAAAGTGTACTTTGCAATGTTGGTGAAATTTGCTACAGGTCTGACAGTTGAATCAATATTCGCCATTACTTGCGTAACATATGTACGGATTATCTACATCAATTTGGGTAAAATACGCAAATCTATGCGATCTAATTAAATTAGACAATCACATAGCTATGCATTTGTGACCAGAACAGCAGAGAACAACGCCATTATTTGCAATAACCTCAGACCACGCAGTGGTATATGAGTGCATACTGTAAATACAGAATAATTTGCAGGTAGCATTATAAAATGGCCACGGAGTTTACATAGATCACAGTTTACCACCAGTTGGAGTCTGAATTTAAATGCCGTAAAACACAGGAAAGTGCATTTCGAAGAGCTCGAAAATAGGACAACCCCCTAGTTGCGAACGGTAACTCTTGCAATTACTCCCGTACCGTCCGTAGCTAGCTACGGACGGTACGGGAGTAGATTGCAAGAGTTACCTTCGAAACTAGACCACCCCCCCCCCTTCACACCGTTCCCCAAATGCTGGATCCGCCCCTGCTATAAGAGTGCATACACGTACAGAATAATTTGCAGGTAGCATTATAAAATGCAAACGGTAGCACGACGATAGAACTATGCATATAAATAAATGTACCTATATAATATACATACAATTAGCTAATCTGCATTTTGAAATAAAGCAGACTCGTTATATTTATTTGTATTCCTATAAAAACAACATGCGTATCGTAGAGTTCGTTTATAGTCTCAATAAATAAACAATTATAGTCCATAACGATTTGTATCGCATCAAATGGGATTATTTTTCAGTGATATACCACAGTATGCTAAAGATAATCACTAGCCTAATAAATATGTAAATGAAATGAGACCGATAGAGAAAACGTTAGGTTACTATATTCCACATTTAGAAAAAAAAGCTTCCATTTTCGCAATATAAATATTTTTCCATGAAATCCATTTCCCCCAAGTTACTCGTTGATAAGTACAAACAATGTGTATCCCGATGAAATAGCTCGTTCCACGCCGGATATGAATATTTAGTCTATACGCATGTTCACTCGAGCAGGTATAATAAAAACAAGACAACTCGTTTCTATTATACAGTGAAACCTCTCTAAACCGGACACCCTGGGAGGGTGTCCGGTTTAGAGAGGTTCCACAGGGTGTCCGGTTTAGAGAGGTTCCACTGTAAATCAGACATATGACTATGCAAAGGTATTCGGATGTGCTTTGCGAACTTGAACAGGCAATATCATTATACATATACACAATGAAACCCATAACATTCAGGGTACACATACTGCCTGCGTGTCCAGTTTAGAGAGGGTCTACAGTATAGTAACACATTCAATTAGTATTCAAATAACGTGGATGTCATGTTGCTTATTTTCCGTATGTATAACCGGTTTACATTCTGAATTATTTCAATATTTTACATTGCAAGTACTGACAGACTTCGTGGTTTTCTATCAACGGTCATAAATAAGCGATTGGCTACTGTCAGTCCGGCCAGCGTCGAGCGTGAAAGAAACGTGCCTTTCGCTCGTTTGTATACACAGGATGTTTACATATGATGACCCACGTAGCTGTCAGGGTATAATTCATATCTCAATTAGTTTTCTGGAAAGAAATGATAATCACATTTGAGCCGGTACCGTATTTAACAAATACTGAGTTTACAAGTGTGTACGTATAAATATGTATGCTTTCTTCGATTTGAAATGATTTTTGGCGGGAAATGTTTATCAATGACAAACAAAATTACCATAAAGGGTGTTACATGAGTGATTATTTAATATGTAGGATAGTATTAACCGTTTTCATGCTGAGGATACGCCATTATGTTGGCGGAAAATCCTAAATAGTTTCCTTCTATGCGCCCACAAGTATATGTCGCGACCATCACGAGACGGTTCAAATGAGTGGTCACAACATATACTTTCATTTAGAAATAACAAAAATAACAAGATGGTCGGTAAATACGACAAATGCTCCCCGATAACGCCTGGATTGAAATTCCTTGACCCTGGGTATAGATGTAGTATGCTTATTAATCACAATAAATGGTGATACATTTGTTTTACTATAGGAATGAATGGCCTTTTTGTGGAATTTATCGGGGTACAAACTTGGAAAAGTCGCGTGAATACTGGACGAAGGCCGGAAAAATTCCACAAAAAGGCCATTCATTCCTTATAATTCCAGAATTTGAAATAAATTCATCAAGAAAATGTGTTTATTTTCCGTTTTCTTAAGAATTATTTTAACTGCGCCTCACGGTTACGGAAAGTACTTCGGCGTGGGAGTTTACTTGGATATAAATTTTGGACAGAGACTTGCTACGGGCCAATCAAATGTTAAGGAATTGTGTAAATATTTTTGTGCTGGAATTATATCATAATCTCAATTGGTAACAGAGATACATTCTAGAAAGGTTTAACACAATGTTTTGTTTATTAGTCATAATAAATATGTGGATGCTAACTTGAATTGAATTGAATTTTGAAAAACTTTAACTTAAAACTTCAACAAAAAGTTTAAAGTCATTTGACCTTGACCTTGGGCTCCTGGGCAGCATGGGTAGGGTATACAATGAAAATATGGATGGTGATCAATGTGTAAATGTAATTTCAAGTTGATATCTCAAGCAGTCACATAGATATAGCAATTTAAAAAAACTTTAAAGTAAGCTTTAAAAAAAAAAGTCTAAGTCATTTGACCCTGGGCTCCTGGGCAGTAAACGTAGGGTATGCAATGACAATATGGATGGTGATCAATGTGTATATGAAGTATTTAGTGGATATCCCAAGCAGTCACAGAGATATAGCAATTTGAAAAACTTTAACGTAAAACTTTAACAAAAAGTTTCAAGTCATTTGACCTTGACCTTGGGCTCCTGGGCAGTATGGGTCGGGTATACAATGACAATATGGATGGTGATCGATGTGTATATGAAGTTTAAAGTTTATATCCCAAGCAGTCACAGAGATATAACAATTTAAAAAACGTTAACGTAAAACTCGGACGGCGGACGGCGGACGGCGGACAAAGCGGTAACTATATATGCTCCCCCGAAAAAACATTTCGGGGAGCATGAACATAACATATTTAATAAATGTCATACCCGTAAAGGTGTATTCTGAAAGGAATGGGTTAACCCTTTCCCTGTTTTGCGATATTTAGACTCTTCCAAATCGAAAACATCTGAATAAAAGAATCAAATGCTGGGTCATATGATGGTTAAATTATCTGATAGAGTAGAAAACATTGTGGGAAAAGGAGAAATTGCTTGTTGCAAGCAATTTCTCCTTTTCCCACAATGTTTTATAAAGACATCTTCTGCAGAGGCGTGAAAAGTCGTTTCTATCAGGGAAAGGGTTAAACGAGTTTACTGAAATTATAATATGTTATGAAATCAGTCAACGATTAAATCACCACGTACACTACCGCCTGAGTTAATCTTACCAATACTTGTCGATTGTCTTATTTCAAAATACTTGAATGTTGTGCTTGAAACAAGCAGTTTGGTTTGCTGAGACTGGACTGTGCTACATCTCAGGTTCAGTCAATCAAGCTGCTTGATTGCGAGTTCAGATTGGCATTAGATATTCAGAAATTGTACGGCCATATAAACAATTCAAAAACCACATTTTTTTCGATAATATTAAATTAAAGGAAAATTTAAGAATGAGCCTTCTTTTTATTTCGTGAAATTTGGTCAAATATTGATTTTATTGCGAAAACAAAATTTCCCCATGTTAAATCCACTGTCTATGGGGATTTAACATGGGGAAATTTTTTAGAATTTCAGAAATACTGGACCGATTTTTAAAATTTAACTTTTGTTTTCTTAGTTAGATCATTTCCAAGCTATCTAGCTAGGTTTCGGAGTCAATTTACAAAAAAAAAAGTTTTTTAACTCCTCCCACAAGTCCTCTACCTCTTTTTCCCCATGTTAAATTCCCATAGAGAAATCAATTTTTCGTAATAAAACCAATATTTGACCAAATTTCACGAAATAAAAAGAAGGCTCATTCTTAAATTTTGCTTTAATTTAATATTATCGAAAAGAATATTGTTTTTGCATAGTTTATATAGCCGTAAAATTTGGGCAGGTTTCGTGAAACAGACTATAGGTAAGTTTAACGCACGCGGTTGTGTAGATTATATTTCTGACACAAACACAGAAGTATCCATTGAAGCTGTACTGGTCATCTGTGTTTCTGTATCGGAGTGGTTTGCATATATAGAGGATCTCAAACGAGTTTCCATTTGATATGAGATTTATGAAACGAGTCGCGCACAATTTATGTACCGAGCCTCTGGCGAGGTGCATAAAATTGCTGACGAGTTTCATGAATCTCATATCAAATGGAAACTCGTTTGAGATTCTGTTTATGAGAGAACACTCCCCAAATAGTAGAACACTTGGAGATATCGGATACGTTTCAGTGAGAAGACGCCATTGACTATTTTCGCATCGAGCTGAAAAGCTCCACCGAGAAAAATAGAGTTAATACCAGCAATAATATGTTATAAATACGCCATAGTACAGGTTCCTGTTCTTGTAACACTTCATATTACCAAATTGGAGCGCATTTTAACAATTATAGTGGTTTACTGAGTAATCGACGTTTATGCAATATAATGGAATATTATACAAAACGAATGGGCTCGTTTGCATAATTATTTAGTACACTCGAGTATGATGACTGTACAGTGCAACCTCTCTATAACAGCCACCATGGGAAGACGCATAACTGGCTGTTGTAGAGAGGTGGCTGTTGTAGGGAGGGTAATGCTGAATTAAATTATGTCGTCCGCTGATTATTTATTTTCATCGATAATTCGCATCAAAAATATGTTTTGGCAACATTTTAGAATCATTTCCAATGGAAATGATTCTAAAATTCTGTCAAAACATGTTTTTATTGAGAAAGACGGCAAAGCAACAGCAGACGACAATTTTCGTGCTCAGCAGTCTAGGTGTTAGATACAGAGGAAATAATCCATTTGTGATGTAACATAGCGGCTGGTATAGAGAGGGTGTTGTTGTAGAGAGGTGGCCATTCGAGGAGGTTCGATTGTAATACAAATGTACAGTACTAGTTATCACATCTTTGATACATTTTCAAGTTTTGTTTCTCCATTTCTCCATTTACACAGCACATGGGCAATGTATGGACATGAGGATGTGATAACACACAGGCCCGTACGCGGAGGGGGTGCGTACGCACCCCCTTAACCCTTTCACTCTTAACCCGCAGGCATGTATAGTGGTATTGGCAAACAGTGTAGATCCAGATGAGCCGGCTCGTAACGAGCCGTCTCATCAGGATCTGCACTTTTTGCAATTAATTTTCATAATTTTGAGAACAAAAACACTCCATGTTCATAAATGGACTGGTCTGAAAATCATTTTGTGATGATTTAGATTGGTTGCAAACTGAACTTATCAAAATCCATTTCAGTTACTTCGGGGTGAAAGGGTTAATCTGCCGAGGTCTGTCCGTGGATTTGCAAACAAACATGTTTAGCCCTTCGCGCCGTCGTCACCCCCTAAATTTATTCCTGCGTACGGGCATGACACAGTTAGATCACGTTCGTCCGCATGTACGATCGATACTCCGTTAATTAAAGCTCGCGGATTATATCCACGTACATGCGGACGAACTGTGATCCAACTATGGCTTAATACATTGCAAAATACCATTGTATGCAAGAAAATGAAAATATTATATGAAATGAATTATAATCGGGGTAATTTATGCTTCTCTGGCGAGTCTCGTCGTAAATCAAGTGGTCCGGCATTAAATGCCATCGCGGTGTGGCGTTTATTGCCGTGTAATCACAACAAACACACGAGCATATAACTTATTTCCATGCAGGACCATTTACAGCCAATTAGGTGGTTATAAACGTAGATAAAACCACAACCGCACAATCCGATTACGGTCCGCATTTGTCATTGGGTACATGTACAGCATGGTCATATAAAACATCTACAGGCAGACTATGGCCACGTCGAAACTGGTTAAAAAATGTGTAAACAAAGTTAACATCAATTACAAATGAGACACGCCATGTGATTTTGTACCTTCCGACATCTGCGTAATTTCATTAAATACTTTTACAAAATTGACAATATTTTTCATAAATAAAGTAAAAAAGTTGACAATTTTTTTAGAGTACATGCGGAATGTACTCCGAACATTTTGCCAACTTTTGACACCAAAACGGAAAATATTGTAAACGTATTTCACGCTCATTTCAAATCAAATATATCGTGGTAAAATACATGTACATGTGGTAATTTACCGTTGTTATAGTTATATTATATCGTAGTAGACGAAGTATGGTTTTAAATAAACTATGTACGTATACGTGTGTGTGATATTAAATAATGAGAGCCATGTCATTTTGTGACGATATTGAAATATACATGTCTACATGTATGCCTTAAAGGCTGTTGTTTTCATACAACCTCTCTAAACATATATATACGTACAACTCCAGTTTATTATAAGTATATGCCTCCAATGAAATACACAGCTACAATTATATAAAAGTATATATATGTTTTTATCGATGAAATAAACAAGTTCCGATGAAATATCAGTAGTTCCGGCATTTATATTAATATGCGCACCTGCCAAAACTGACACAAGCTGTAAATGTCAATACTGTAACGTATACGAGACACTCCATGCACAGGTGGAAGACTCGGACCTATGACACCAAAAAAATGCCTATTAAAAAAATCACATTACCCCACCCACTTGGTCTCGTACATTACCATCTTCTATAAATAGAAGATGGTAATGTACGAGACCAAGTGGGTGGGGTAATGAGAATTTTTTTAACAGGCATTTTTTTGGTGTCATAGGTCCGAGTCTTCCACCTGTGACTCCATGTACCTTCGGACATCTGCGTAATTTCATGAAATACGTTTACAACATGTACAACATTTTCCGTAAATGGCGTCAAAAGTTGACACTATTTGCAGAGTATAATTCCGCATGTACATGTACAATTTTGTTAACTTTTTACTTTATTTATGAAAAATATTGCAAATTTTCTAAACGTATTAAATGAAATCACATGGCGTGTCTCATGTGACATATGAATATGACATACAATTTGTCTGTTCATCTCGTGGGGTGAAATGTCCATATTTCACACCACTTGAAGAACATGTAGTTTCCGTTGCAAAAAATAAGACTATTCCCTGTATGCTCGTTTCATTTTGATGGGTTTCAATATATCTTTGTCTGCTCGTGATGCAACATTCATTCAAAAGAATTACAGAGTTCGCTTTCTAAATCGGACATGCTGGTGAGGCTGCACATACTTGCGCAAACGTAATCCCGAAGCACGATAGAGCTTTGTAGAGTTATTATAGGAATGAATGGCCTTTTTGTGGAATTTATCGGGGTATAAACTTGGAAAAGTCGCGGTAATACTGGACGAAGGCCGGAAGGCCTCGTCCAGTATTCCCGCGACTTTTCCAAGTTTATATCCCCGATAAATTCCACAAAAAGGCCATTCTTTCCTTATAATTCCAGCATTTGAAATAAATTCATCAAAAAAATGTGTTTATTTTCCGTTTTCTTAAGAATTATTTAACTGCACCTGACGGTTACGGAAAGTAGTTCGGCATGGGAGTTTACTTGGATATAAATTTTGGACAGAGACTTGCTACGGACCAATCAAATGTTAGGGAATTGTGTAAATATTTTTGTGCTGGAATTATATTTCTGTAACTATATACAATGTATATAGGTACCACTGTAACATCGAGTGGATACAAAAAGTTTAGCCAAATTTTCAAGTTGCCATAGTTGACATTGATATACTGTACAGTGGAACCTCTCTAAACCGGACACCCTGGGATGTCCGGTTTAGAGAGGTTCCACTGCAAATCACGAATTTTACCATTCTGATATATAGTTGGATGCTTTGCAATCATGAATATACATTATCATGTGAGATAAATGACCAAGAGACCCATCAAAATAAGGTTTCAGTGGTTCCACTGTATATAGTTGTTTTCAAAATGAATCCGAACTGACACTATTATCTATAGAAGTGATCAGGCACGTTTTGATCAACCCTCATTCGATTAATTTTTGTTTTTATCATTACAGGATTATTAAGGAAAATATTGAGTTAAAACTTTCAGATATCTGAGACAATTGCATGACGTGATATTGTAAAAAATTGTACTGAATTATTATGTTAGTTTCTGAGATAAGACGAATTGAAAGTTGGTGGAATTTTTGTATCAAACCAATATATCACGCGTGCTGATGAATAAACAAACGCCCCTTCCCAATGGGAAATTCGCAACATAAACTAATCTACTTGTTGCACATATATATCATTGCTGACTACATGTTATGGGAAACATACCAACTATCACACCAAATGAATGACATTCTGATATGCTTATCTTTCATCCTCACTTATCAACGGCAGTGAGATAATTGCTGCGTGTAAAATGCATGCAACATCATGCTAATTATCCGCCACACACACCGATCACATTTACGGCGCCGTGCCAAAAGTGAGTAAATGTTTTAAAAAATCCATAGACTTACATGCAATTCCAATTTACTTTTTATTTACATTCGTTTGGTTGAATTGTGTCAGAATTTATCAAGTGTACAACTTTTTGAAAAACACTTTTTCCTTTGACGTCAATGATAGGAAAATTGATGACGTCAAAGTAAAATCGTTGAATCTTGGAAATCAAATAGAGATAAGCAAAAGTTAAATTAGTAGGAAGTCGATTGCCACATATTTAATGGGGGAGATGACCCGGAGGTCTTACAAGAAAAGTGACGGATGGACATACGGAGGGACGTACGGACATACGGACGGACACCCGTGACGAAAACAATATACCATTTTGTTTTCAAAAGTAGGTATAATTAGTATAATATGATTGTGATGTTAAAAAAACACTCACTTTTGGCGCGCGTCTGTCTGTATATATGACTGTGACTAAAGGAAAGTTATTGGACTTTGCGACCAGTGTTGACCCAGATCAAAGTGCGCATCCGCATTATTCTCGCACTGTGACAAATAACACCCCGTATGTTCAGCGAAACAAAGGTAGCATCGGTATGTTAATGATCCGTTCTATACCTGATAATCCTTTCATTCAAAGATAGTTTCTTCGTAAATGTGATGGGATATATGTATAACATATATATGAACACTGTCTCGTTATATACGACACATGGAATGGCCAACTCAGCCATATTTGAGTGTTCAAGCCATCATCCAGTTTCAGCTCTTCTGGCGTTTGACAATGAACGCAAAATGCGCGAAGTAGAACATATGATATAATGCAGCTTATCATACATAGAAAAGCCAGGATAACGGACTCATATCAATTATATTACACAAAACTGTACATATGTCAGTTTTCTGGACAGGTGTGTACCTGTTTTTAACAACAATAATCACCTTTGTAATATAATGATAGGAGTCCGTTGTCCTGGCTTTTATATGTATGGTTAGCTACATTGTATCATATGTTCAGAAGTGGTGAAACTGGCTGATGGCTGGAACGCACAAAGATGGCCGAATTAGCCACTCCATTTGCCGCATAGGATACAGTAACAAGGCAATGTTCACATATATGTTATAGTGTATACATGTATTCAATCATAATTACGCATCAAATATCTTTGAATCAAAGGATGATCAGGTATAGAACGGGTCCTTAAAAATGGCTACCCCAGAAGCACAGCGACCGTACAGACTGATAACACAAAGGCAAACGCAATTTCTCCTAACGAACGGAAATCAACATATTTATATTCGATCCGAAATATGGATACTACTAACGTTATTTTTTAATAGTTCCATTATCAAACTGTATGTTGGCGCGCTGGCACCATTTGGGTAATTTTCAATTTCAAGATGGCACCCATTATGGCCCCATACGTGGTTAAAGCTGGTTCAAATAAGCTAATTATTGCAGAAACTGTTTGGAATAAGAATACAAATACTATATCAAATGCTGAAGTGCATATAATATCTTCTTTTTTGTTTTACTTCAAAATTGAATCCAAGATGGCCACCACATGAGTTATGAATGTCAACGTAATTTATACAAGCTCAGGTATTTAAAAGTATCGCGTTTTACATCGTTTCACCCGAACTAGACATTGTATAGGTATGAGGGTGGGATACATAATTTAGCGAATGGTTGGCCACTGTTTATCACCTGGTACATGCAAAGGAAACATGCTCGGAGTAATACAGTGGAACCCTCTAAATCGGACAAAAAAAT
Source organism: Conchocele bisecta (assembly GCA_029237695.1). Taxonomy (NCBI): domain Eukaryota; kingdom Metazoa; phylum Mollusca; class Bivalvia; order Lucinida; family Thyasiridae; genus Conchocele; species Conchocele bisecta. The sequence goes on from CM055268.1 coordinate 61,157,367, forward strand.
CATTGATGGGTTACCTCGAAACATAAATTATGTTCATGGTTGCAAAACACTATACATGTCCAGTAGCCGATTTCATCAAAATTGCAAATTATACTTATCTAGCAAAGTATACTTTGAGGGAGTAATCATTTATTTTTCCCAAAATGCATTATTTCATATAGAACTAACCACTGCTTATTGTTGATGATTAAAAGTATGCACAATTTTTATACTGAATGTATTACATTATCACAGCCAAAATGGCTGTGATAATGTAATAAATTCAGTATAATAACAAGAAACGAGGCAAAGCCACGAAGGCCAGGTTTTTTTCCAAGCATAGACACTTGAATAACATAATTATACCCACTTTTTGTAGACTAGATGGCCGTGGCCTGCATGTCGCGCCTTGAGGCGAGGCATGGACACTAAAAAAATAGATATAGTAGATGGAAAAACTTTAATCAAAAAACTTTAACCGGACACACGGACGTACGGACGATCGGACGGACGTATGCCAAAATGCCGACGACATAACGCTTTCCGTAAGCGGGCGCGACAATGATGATAAACACCCATGTGAAGTATCAAGGTAATGGGTGAAGCAGTTGCAGAGATATAGTACACGAAAAAACATTAACAAAAATATTCAAAGTAATTTGACCTTGACATTGGGCACAGGGGCCGCATGGTTAGGGGGTAGAATGAAAATATGGATGATGATAAACACCCATGTGAAGTTTCAAGTTAATGGGCGAAGCAGTTGCAGAGGTATAGTATAACAAAAAAAAATTAAGCAAAAAACTTTAACCAGACGTACGTTAAAAAGTTAACGTTGAAAATGGCGTAGAAATAACGTAGAAATTACGTAGAAATAATAGGTGAAGGTAAAAAAAATGGTTACATGTTGGATAGTTGTATGTGGTAGGCACCCCTTGGTTATGAAGCTGTGAAAGTTTGGTGGTCCTAGGTGGTACAGTACCAAAGAAATGGATTTAAACACGAAAACTTAACATTGTAAACGCGAAAACTTAACATTGAAAATGACTGCGCGGAAAAAATGGGTCAAGTTCCAAAAATGGTAACATGTTGGATAATGATATGTGTGGGCACCTCTTGATTATGAAGCTGTGAAAGTTTGGTGGTCCTAGGTGGTACAGTAACAAAGAAATGGACTCAAACACGAAACCTTAACATTGATTGTGGACGCCGCCCGCCGCCACCGCCGCCTGCCGCCCGCCGCCCGCCGCACGCCGGGGCCCGCCGCCCGCCCGCCCGGCTTTCGCCAATCCAATAGCCTGAATTTCAAAAAACCTGGCTAAATATTAATAAATATATCCTTCAATTGAAAATTTCTCCCTCACAGTATACTTGGCTAGACAAGTATACTTTTAAATGTTGGTGAAATAGGCTACTGGAGTGCTGATAAAGCTGAATTGCAGTGGAACCTTTCTAACCCGGACACCATGGGTTCTCGCGGTGTCCGGCATAGAGAGCTTCCACCGAAATTCAGCTGTATATGCACTATAGCCGGATTTGTCTGGCTGTCACACAGGGCGACTTACAGGTCGCCCTGTGTGACAGCCATACAATTCGGGCTATATGCCTCCAGGACATGATCTATGCTTTGCAGTCACGAACCACTTACAGAGGTTCCACTGTACACTGTACTTCTATTTCCAGACGTGGCCGTTTAGTTTCCATGGCAAGGAAGAGAATCCCCTGACCGCTGGGTGCAAGTCTGACCGAGACAGCAGCAGTGTTAGCAGCAGTAGCGGCATGGAACATCAGTTGGACGATCTGATCAACATTTGACAATGTCCCCCAAAACATAGACATGCACGTCGTACGGAATACAGTTGTACTCGCCAGTTAGATCACGGTAAAGCGAAAGCTCGCGGACTATCTCCTCGTACATGCGGACGAACGTGATCCAACTGTGTTATCACATCCTCATGTCCATACATTGCCCAAGTGCGGTGTAAATGCAGAAACAAAACTCGAAAATCATTCATTCATTCAAGATGTGTGATAACATGCGGAGAGAATGAAGTTGTGAATATATGGTTTTCATTAGAGAAATTGGGCTTATGGCATTTGTGACCAGCGTAGAATCTGATCAAATAGCACACGTATGTAGCAGCATTATAACGATCTATATTGCTTGTTCGAAACATGACGGGTGTTTCATTGATGGAATATCGAACAGTGTAGATGCAGATCAGCCTGTGCTATCTGCATCTACACTGGTCGCAAACCACATAAGCCCCCATTTTCCCAGTCATAGCCAAATGTATGGTTGTAATTGGAGAAATAAGGCTTACGGTATTTGTGACCACTAGATCTGGATATTCCCGCACACTCATGCAGTTTATAAACATAGAACTTGTTTGTTAGGAGTACGACAGTTGTTTCATTGACTGCCAATATCACCGAATGGCAAACAGTGCGTGTAATAATCGGGGACTGGTCAGAAAGCTCATAAGCCACATTACACCAGTCATTGACACATGTCCAATGGTGAATGGAGAAATCGGGTTTATAGTATATGCGGCCAGACTCCCGATATGCCAACACACTTGGTTTGCGAAGTACCTACATTAACATACCGTTTGTTAGAAGAAAGACCCGTCATTCATTGAATAATTAACAGGACATACATTGACCTTGAGCCGAATTTTCAAAAGCAGTGGCCTGGACATACAGTGGGCAAAAACTCGAGCCCTTCTTACGTTCCGGTGGTTCAAATGTTTGAAACACAATGACGGCTTGTCAATATCCTAGTACCAGATACATGTATTTTCATGGAGATTAACAAAAGCAGTTTGAATTGCTTAATACAATATGATCAGCAGACAAGTGTGGTGTGCCAAATTATATCTTACTAAAGGTCACAATGGATAGTGGTATTGACGAGTAAAACATAAGCCCGGGTATGGAAGGTGTTGGAGCCAATTCCCACCCTTAAATATAAGCCGAATATAAGATAGGCGGTTCCGTACGACTGTGCTTACGTGATGATATGCAAGAAGCCAAATGTGCCAAAGCGAAGTTGACTTACTCGAGATGATATTTCCCATTGTACATGTAGTACGCATTTAGTGTGATAAAAATAGCTTTTCGCAGATAATTGTGATTGCAAAATAATATCTTACTTACATACTCGTGTATGAGGTTTTCTGCCTTGTCACACGAGAACGTCTCGAAAGTGGACGCCCGCAAATAACGTCGACAGCTGACAATGATTTCAGCGCACGTGCAGAATTCAATTAACCCTCACTACGCGGGAGACGAAAATTATCATCTGTTGTTTTTTATTTTTGCCTTAATTCTTAACAAAGAACCTGTTTTGACAACACATGAGAATCGTCTCCAGTGGAGACGATTCTCATGCGCTGCCAAAACAGTTTGTTATCGAGAAATATTGAAAATAAAACATTTCCAGCAGACGATAACATTTAATTCTGCGTAGTAAGGGTTAAAGTTGGAGTGTGCTCTAACAATTGTCATCTTTCTACCTCATTTACAGCCGCCGCCATTTTGAGACCCGTGCACCTTTTTGATGCACATAAGGTGCCCATGCACCAATCGTACGTACGTTCACCTCCTGTTACAGAAAACACCGTACTTTGTGCAAACAAATTAAAATGCACACAATCCAATTATTGTTACCAATGTGCCTACGTATGACAGAAGCCATGTGATTATGTACCTAAAGAGGTGAGCGACTTTTCATGAAAAATATTTACAGAAACTGATATTTTCTGTAAATGACGTCGAAAGTTGACGAACATTTCCACATTTGCTCTGAACATTTCGCCAATTACGACGTCATTGGCGGAAAATATCGTAAAGTTTGTAAACATTTTACATCATACATCTTTCTAGGTGCAAAATGACATGACTTGTCTCAATTATGAAAATACTCAAACCTAATTATGAAACCGAATTCATCTTGTATTTCTTTGTCCTTTATAGCCAAAACACCATCATTATGTGAGAACAAGGATTTATGGTAATATATTACGTCTCTGTTGTATATGTCTCTGGTGAGACCAAGTCGTATTAAAGGTGCATGCCCACTCAGTAGGCACAACATTATGTATAACAGAGACATCATCTGAGACATTTTCTGGCAAAATAAACATTAATTCACTATTACCCCACGTATCGATTGGCATTATAATATACATTTTATATCAGAAGTAAATTTCCACTCTGATATCAGGAGCGATAATCGAGTTTCCTTAAACTGTTAATGGACATATACTATTTATTATCTGTATTTATTTTTTGATGTGCAATAATCATACTTTATAATCTGTCGAAAATATATTTTTTTCGGGTGACGCATTTAATTAGTATAAATAATTAAACAAGAGGGCCATGATGGCCCTAATTCGCTCATCTGATTCCATGAACACTAGAGGAGAATGTGACAGTAAGTTCATGTGTTTTAAAAAAATTGTGATATTTTTAGATGGCGGTCATCTTGGATTAAGAAATGACTCATTTTACCAAATCTGAAAATGCTTCACCCAAGGATCTTAACTTCCTATGAAGTTTGGCCAGCATCGGCCATGTGGTTCCTGAGAAAAAGAAGTTCAAAATCTTGAATAAATGGACCTTTTGGTGGCCATCATGGATGACATAATCATCCGATTCCGACAAATATTGCACCAGAGCAATCGCCTCATCGATACCTTCAATTTGATATATGACATGAGCATATTCGGTCAAAAATAAAATTTGACCCTAATTTGACCCCACGGGACACGCCCATTTTTGACCCCGGGGTCACCATTTTCACAACTTTGAAAGAGCATTGTAAATCGATCATTCTTACCAAGTTTAGTCGAAATCCGGCCAGCGGTTCATGAGAAGAAGATCTTTTAAGAATTTATGCTATTTTTAGACGGCGGCCATCTTGGATTAGCGATGACCTCCATTTTAACAAATCTGAAAAGGCTTCACCCATAGACCATAACTGTTAAGTTTGGCTACCATGGGCCAAGCGGTTCATGTGAAGAAGAATTTTGAAATCTCTAATAAAAGAACGACCTTTTGACATTTCGGCGGCCATCTTGGATGACATAGCAATCCGATTTCGACAAAAAATGTACCAGAGTGATCGCCTCATTGATACCTTCGATTTGATATATAACATGACCATATTCGGTCAAAAATAAAATTTGACCCCAATTTGACCCCACGGGCCACGCCCATTTTTGACCCCGGGGTCACCATTTTAACAACATTGAAAGAGCATTGTACATTGATCATTCCTACCAAGTTTCGTCGTAATCCGGCTGGCGGTTTATGAGAAGAAGATTTTTTTAAGAATTTATGCTATTTGTAGACGGCGGCCATCTTGATTTAGCGATGACCTCCATTTTAACAAATCTGAAAAGGCTTCACCCATGGACCATAACTTTTAAGTTTGGCTACCATGGGCTAAGCGGTTCATGTGAAGAAGAATTTTGAAATCTCTAATAAAAGAACGACCTTTTGACCTTTTGGCGGCCATCTTGGATGACATAACCATCCGATTTTTGAAGATTTTGAAGAAGATTTTTGAAGAATTTGTGCTATTTTTAGACGGCGGCCATCTTGGATTACGTAACGACGTCATTTTAACAATTTTGTAGTCCCCCTACCTAAGGACCATGACCATGAAGTTTGGTGACTATAGGCCCAATGGTTACCGAGGATAAGACGTTTGAAAATGTTCACGGACGACGGACGGACGACGGACGGACGACGACGACGGACGGACGACGGACGGACGACGACGGACGGACGACGGACGGACGACGGACGGACGGACACATTGCGGTAACAATAGCTCACATGAGCTTTGCTCAGGTGAGCTAAAAATATCATGCCTCATTTGCACATGAAAATAGCCTGATACCACCGCACGTCACCATCAGTAAAACAAATATTACTAAATGATTATATCTGTATAGCGGGCACTCGCAATGTTTAGAAGACCAGTCGGACGACCCCCCTATATACCTCAGGCCCCTTGGGCCTTCGAAACGACCCCCCTTCAAACAGGTCTGGCTACGGCCCTGCTTTCTCCTCATCGAGTCAGTGCCGTCGTTAAATCATTTACATTTGTGCAATGTTTAGAACTGGTGGAATAGTGACACAATTATACACTTACTTAATTACTATCGAGAACATGTTGTGTCTACTGCGTGGGCATGTGCACTGTCAGTTTATGACAGAAATCAGTGTCGCCATTGCTCCGACTGTAGATGGAGTACGTGTCCTCGGGCTTACAAAATGGACGTTTGCACCCAGCATAGCACCATATTAGAATGTATTGGCTTCATGTGAGCATACACCACTGTTTGCAACTCGGTTGATGGATTTACATTTATTGAGCATAGGCTGCATATGCAGCCTATGCTCAATAAATGTAAATCCATTAACCGAGTTGCAAACCACGGCGTATGCTCTCATTAAAGGTACATGCCCACTCAGTAGGCACAAACTGTTCTTTATAGGAATTTAATAAATGTATAACTGCGTCACTATTCCACCAGTTCTAAAAATTACGAGTGTCCGCTATAGAGATGTAATCATTTAGTAATATTTATTTTACTTATAGTGACGCGCGGTGGTATCAGGCTATTTTCATATGCAAATGAGGCATGGTATTTTTTAATTATTTATACTAATTAAATGCGTCACCTGAAAAAATAATATTTTTGACAGATTACAAAGTATGATAATTGCACATCAAAAAAATAAATACAGAGTCTAAATAGTAATGTCCGTTAACAGTTGAAGGAAACACGGTTATCGCCCCTGATATCAGTGTGGAAAGTTACTTCTGATGTAAAACGTATAATAATGACAATCAATACGTTGGGTAATGGTGAATGAATGTTTATTTTGCCTGAAAATGTCTCAGATGAGGTCTCTTGATATAAAGAAAAGAGTGTGCCTACTGAGTGTGCATGATGCACCTTTAACCCTTAGACCGCCATCATATTTGTTTTTGTTGTCTGCTGTTTATTTTCTATTTTCCATTTTTATCATCAAAATCATGCTTTGACAGCACTTTAGAATAATTTACAACATGCTTTGACTGCACTTCAAAAATGGAAATGATTCTAAAGTGCTGTCAAAACATGTTTTTATTGAGAAATAAGGAAAGAAATAAAAGCAACAGCAGACGACAATTGTTGTGAGTAGCGGTCTAAGGGTTAACTGTTATTTCCAAACTTTAGTTTATGTTATTCTGTTAAGTCGACACCCTGAACTATAACGTGCAGAAATCCGTAACTTTAATAATAGAGTATGAAAATTGCAGTTACCCGACATAACGCCAAAAGTATCATGCAAACGATGCTGCATGGGCTTCTAGAAACACTTATCTCTTGTAGAAATAAATCCCGAGAAATCACGTTAATTGACGGTATAGCATGTATCATGTAATATGTACCGTTTTTATGTACATGCACCTTGAACATTTCTGGGTACATATGAAACAAGAGGGCCATGATGGCCCTAATTCACTCACCTGACTCCATGAAGGAGAATGTCACATTGAGTTCATGTGTTTTAAAAATAATTGTGCTATTTTTTAGATGGCGGTCATCTTGGATTAAGCGATGACTCTCATTTTACCAAATCTGAAAATGCTCAAGTTCACCCAAGGATCTTAACTTCCTATGAAGTTTGGCCAGCATCGGCCATATGGTTCCTGAGAAAAAGACGTTCAAAATCTCGAATAAATGGACCTTTTGGTGGCCATCATGGATGTTATAATCATCCGATTCCGACAAATCTTGCACCAGAGCAATCGCCTAATCGATACCTTCAATTTGATATATGACATGAGCATATTCGGTCAAAAATAAATTTGACCCCAATTTGACCCCCGGGTCACACCCATTTTTGACCCCGGGGTCACCATTTTCACAACTTTGAAAGAGCATTGTAAATCGATCATTTCTACCAAGTTTAATCGAAATCCGGCCAGCGGTTCATGCGAAAAAGATTTTTTAAGAATTTATGCTATTTTTAGATGGCGGCCATCTTGGATTAGCAATGACCTCCATTTTAACAAATCTGAAAAGGTTTCACCCATGGACCATAACTTTTAAGTTTGGCTACCATGGGCCAAGCGGTTCATGTGAAGAAGAATTTTGAAATCTCTAATAAAAGAAAGACATTTTGACATTTCGGTGGCCATCTTGGATGACATAACAATCCGATTTCGACAAAAAATGTACCAGAGTAATCGCCTCAATGATACCTTCGATTTGATATATAACATGACCCTATTCGGTCAAAAATAAGATTTGACCCTAATTTGACCACACGGGCCACGCCAATTTTTGACCTCGGGGTCACCATTTTAACAACTTTGAAAGAGCATTGTACATCGATCATTCCTACCAAGTTTCGTCGAAATCCGGCTAGCGGTTCATGAGAAGAATATTTTTTAAGAATTTATGCTATTTTTAGATGGCGGCCATCTTGGATTAGCAATGACCTCCATTTTAACAAATCTGAAAAGGCTTCACCCATGGACCATAACTTTTAAGTTTGGCTACCATGGGCCAAGCGGTTCATGTGAAGAAGAATTTTGAAATCTCTAACAAAAGAAAGACCTTTTGACATTTCGGCGGCCATCTTGGATGACATAACAATCCGACTTCGACAAAAAATGTACCAGAGTGATCGCCTCATTGATACCTTCGATTTGATATATAACATGACCCTATTCGGTCAAAAATAAAATTTGACCCCAATTTGACCCCACAGGCCACGCCCATTTTTGACCTCGGGGTCACCATTTTAACAACTTTGAAAGAGCATTGTACATCGATAATTCCTACCAAGTTTCGTCGAAATCCGGCCAGCGGTTCATGAGAAGAAGATTTTTTAAGAATGTATGCTATTTTTAGACGGCGGCCATCTTGGATTAGCTATGACCTCCATTTTAACAAATCTGAAAACGCTTCACACATGGACCATAACTTTTAAGTTTGGCTACCATGGGCTGAGCAGTGCATGTGAAGAAGAATTTTGAAATCTCTAATAAAAGAACGACCTTTTGACCTTTCGGCGGCCATCTTGGATGACATAACCATCCGATTTCGACAAAAAAAATGCACCAGATTGATCACCTCATTGATACCTTCAATTTGATATATGACATCACCATATTCGGTCAAAAATAAAATTTGACCCCAATTTAACCCACGGGCCACGCCCATTTTTTGACCCCGGGGTCACCATTTCAACACCTTTGAAAGAGCATTGTACATCGATCATTCCTACCAAGTTTTGTCGAAATCCGGTTGGCGGTTCTTGAGAAGAAGATTTTTGAAGAATTTGTGCTATTTTTAGACGGCGGCCATCTTGGATTACGTAATGACGTCATTTTAACAATTTTGTAATCCCCCTACCTAAGGACCATGACCATGAAGTTTGGTGACTATAGGCCCAATGGTTACTGAGAAGACGTTTGAAAATGTTCACGGACGACGACGTTGTGTTAAAACGTTTTCGAGAACATACTGTATCTGTAAGGTAAGTTGGATTTGACTTGAAACTTCATATGATTGTTTGTCATCATCCATATGTTCATTCTGGGGCCCCTGTGCCCAAGGTGAAATAGCTTAGAAATTTATATTAATATAATAGTTTTCATTAAAGTTTTACTTTTGGATGCAGGCATCAATTCGGGGGTACAGTCGAACCTCCCCGAACTGCCAACTCTCTACAACAACACCCTCTCTGTAACAGCCGATATTTTATATCACAAATGGATGATTTCCTCTATATCTAACCCTTAGACTGCTGAGCCTGAACATTGTCCTCTGATGCTGCATTCTTTCTCAATACAAACATGTTTTGACAGCACTTTAGAATCATTTCCATTGGAAATGATTCTAAAATGCTGTCAAAGCATGTATTTGATGAGAATTATCGAAGAAAATAAATAAACATCAGACGATAAAAGTTAATTTCAGCATTAACCTCCCTACAACAGCCACCTCTCTACAACATCCAGTTTTACGTCTTCCCATGGGTGGCTGTTGTAGAGGTTGCACTGTACATCCATTAATTGTACAGAGTTCGTGATTCTTCTTAGTGCAAATACTCTAGAATTCCTCTTACTTTTCATAAAATATGTAAAATGTTTGACAATTTCCAACCCAGAAACATCACTCATTTAAATGGAATTACGCATCCCTGAACTGTCGGCAAATGCATGCCCAGTGAAGCAATAACTCATAAATGGCTGCATATCTAAATGACGTAAACAATGAATGATGACACAACTGTCCATCCAAATGTACATTGTTGACAAATGAATCTTATACGCACGTACATGTATATAATAAATTATATACACTTGAGTTTTTTGTGTTTGTCCAGTAGCCGATTTCACCAAAATTGCAAAGTGAAAGTATACTTATCTTGCTAAGTACACTTTGAGGGATAGATTTTCAATTATTTAAGGATAAATTTATAAATGTTTTTATTATACAGAATGTATTACATTATCATAGCCATTTTGGCGGCTGTGATACTACATTCAGGAAAGTAATTTTGCATACTTGTAATCATCAAATATATACAGTCGTTAGTTCTATATGAAATAATGCACTTCGGGAAAAATAAATGATTACTCCCTCAAAGTATACTTAGCTAGATAAGTATGCTTAGCAATGTTGGTGAAATCGGCTACATATTAGAGGATTTGATTGGTTTCAATGTCATTAATCTCACGACGATACTGTCTGTATATGATTGCAAATTAATTACACAAACAGACGTAGTTGCTCATATATAGAGAATAGTAGGTTAGTGCCGTGAATGGGAAAAAATATCTGGCAAGGCTCAGGAAACGGGATGGGCGAGGCTCTGCCGAGCACATCCCATTTCCGTGCCGCGCCAGATATTTTTTCCCATTCACGGCACTAACCTACTATTTTATTTATCCCGTCAACACCTACAAATGGCTGTAACATGCAAAAATAGTATTGACTGGATATCAAAAATGTTTCACGGCACCGTGTTTCACGGCACATACGCACTGTGTTGACGGGATAAGCCTGAATTATAGTGGGACCTCTGCTGGGTGACCGGTTTAGAGAGGTTCCACTGTAGCTCAACAAGTTTCTGGCCCTTTTGGATACATTTAGAAGAACTATATTCGTCAGTAAACAATGGTTTACGGAATCCACCCCACCAAACATATGGCCCACGGTGCTATGTTTTTCTAAGTCCTTGACCTTGGCATAAGCGGGGGTCGTGGGTTTCTCATAACATGATAGAGGATCACTAGAGAAATACATGTGTGAAATTTATCCCGTCAACACAGTGCGTATAAATGCCGTGAAACACGGTGACGTGAAACATTTTTGATATCCTGTCAATACGACCTAATCACTGCGTATGAATATGTGGCTGGGGTTATTTATTTTTGCATTTTAAAGCCATTTGTAGGTTTTGACGGGATAAATAGAATAGTAGGTTAGTGCCGTGAATGGGAAAAAATAGCTGGCTCGGCACGGAAACGGGTTGTGCTCCGCAGAGCCTCACCCATCCCGTTTCCTAAGCCTTTCCATATATGTTTTCCCATTCACGGCACTAATCTACTATTCACTATATAATTATCAAGAAGCTCCGTGAAAGGAAACAGAAATTATGAGAAATGTATCCGCTATGGTAAGTTTTGAGGACGCAATATGTTTGCTTGTTTGTGTTTAACGGCCTATCAACAGATCAATGTCATTTAAGGCCGGGCCAACGGGTTCGACCCCGTATTCAACCTTGAGGACGCAATAAGTCAGTGACCTTGACCTTGTGACAAGCGGGGTGGGAGGGTCATGGAGTTGACACAGTATGGTACAGCACCATCAGGGCAACGAATGTGTATACTATCAAGCTGTTCTGTGAAAGTAAACACAAATTATAAGTTATTTGCCCCTATGTTAAGTTTTGAGAAGGCACTAAGTGACCTTGGCCTTGAGACTAGTGGGGGTCGGGTGTCATGGGTTTATCACAGATTGCCATCAGATGAATGCATGTATGCACTATCAAGACCTCCCATGGTGTCCTGTTTAGTGGGGATCCACTGTAGATCATGACACTTTTGAACATATCCATGTAAATAATACAAGTTTACTTGATACATGTCTTGAAACTAAACCCTTACGATGCTGAATTAAATTGTCGTCTGCTGATTATTGTTTATTTTCCATTTTTCTCAACATAAAAATAGGTTTGGCAGCACTTTAAAATGCTGCCATGCCATGTTTTTACGGAGATAAAAGACAACATATGAATTAACAGCAGACGACAATTTTAGGTTCCCGCATTCTAAGGGTTAATTCTGTCACGGTAAGTTGGAACTATATTCCACTATGTCCCAGTTCAGAACTAAACCGCAGGCGGCAACAACTACATTTTTTCTTTTCCATTTTTCTCATCAAAACATGGTTTGGCAGCACTTTAGTATCATTTCCAATGGAACTGATTCTAAAATGCTGCCAAACCATGTTTTTACTGAGAGAAAAGACAAAATATGAATTAACAGCAGACGACAAGTTTCGGTTCCCACAGTCTAAGGGTTCATTCGGACACATTACGTTACGTTGGAACTACATTCCACTATGTCCCAGTTCAGACCCAAATCACAGGCAGCAACAACTACATTTCTTATTTTCCATTTTTCTCATCAAACCATGGTTTTTACAGAACTTAAGAATCATTTCCAACCATGTTTTACGGAGATAAAAGACAAAATATGAATTAACAACAGACGACTATTCTCGGTTCCCGCATTCTATTAAATGTACATGCCCACTCAGTAGACACAAACTATTCTTTATATCAGATACATCATCTGGGACATTTTCTGGCAAAATAAACATTCATTCACCATTACCCCACGTATTTATTGGCAGTATTATACATTTAATATCAGACTTAAATTTCCACACTGATATCAGGGGCAATGACCGTGTTTCCTTAAAATGTTAACGGACATTACTGTTTAGTATCTGTATTTATGTTTTAACAGAACACTCGGATGCTCATGCTGACGTCAGGTCAGCATGAGCATCCGAGTGTTCTGTTAAAGGTGCAATGATCATACTTTATAATCTGTCGAAAATATTATTTTTTCAGGTGATGCATTTAATTAGTATAAATAATTAAAAAATATCATGCCTCATTTGCATATAAAATAGCCTGATACCAACGCGCGTCACTATCAGTAAAATAAATATTACTAAATGATTATACCTGTATAGCGGCCACTCATAATCTGTAGAACTGGTGGAATAGTGACACAATTATACACTTAATTAATTCATTCATATAAAGAACATTTTGTGCCTACTGAGTGGACATGTACCTTTAACGGTACTTTGGAACTATATCCCACTATGTCCCAGTTCAGATCCAATTGATTGATGTATTGGCATTTAGCGGCGTATCAACAGCTAAGATCATTTAAGGCCGGGCCAACTGGTTCGATCCCGTATTTAATCTGCTGCATGGGGTGGGGGTGAGTCCCAAAATCAGAACGGAAGTTCAGAACCAAACCACAGGCAACAACATCTACAACTACATGTAGTACATACATGTATACACGGTGACACATTTAAAGTTCAAAACAGTTAAACGTTTTTATAGCTTTGATGATAATATATCCTTTAAGAATACCGTTTCTTAACATGTGATAGATAGTACGTGGTTTATGGGCGGTAAACTTGCAAAGACGGATTAATTAGTGACAATTATGGCTTAATTATGATATACTGATGTCGACATGGTGCGCTAGCATTCTCAAAACAAGTCTTGGTGGTGGTTTTATTCAGATAGCTTGTGCACTGATGCCAGATAAGACGGACGTTTGGATATTGTTTCAATATAATATTTCTCAAATTACTAACAGAATATTGTTTTAATTCTAAGACACCATATGACACTTTGACGATACATTTGTATTTAGAATTGTCACCCACTAGCATGTTTTTGTCAATGATTAATGCCAGTTCAAACGTATGTATGTCAAGGCAAAAAGTATTGCATACCTACTGTCTATTCTACAATCTGCTGCCGATGAACGTTTGGTTATACATTTGTATTATTAAACATATTAAAGGTCCATGCCCACTCAGTAGGCACAACTGTTCTTTATATCAGACATCATCTGACACATTTGCTGGCAAAATAAACATTCATTAACCATTACCCCACGTATTGATTGGCATTATTATACATTTTATATGAGACGTACATTTTCACACTGATATCAGGGGCGATAACCGAGTTTCCTTAAAATGTTAACGGGCATTACTATTTATTCTCTGTATTTATTTTTTGATGTGCAATGATCATACTTAATAATCAATCGAAAATATTATTTTTTCAGGTGCCGCATTTAATAATTAGTATAAATAATTAAAAAATATCACGCCTCATTTGCAAATGAAAATAGCCTGATACCACCTCGAGTCACTATCAGTAAAATAAATATTACACAAGAGCTCCGCGGAGCAAGATTTGATAGTACATATAAAGGTGCTTGTAATAACCTTCGGGTTAGTGAGCACCATGGGCTTTCTGTAGAATGATGCGGGATGTTACAAATGCATGTATGGAATATTAAAGCATAAACTGAGCGTTCAAACTGAGCGTTCAAACTGAGCGTTAACTTTTCCAAACACGGAAATTTCTAAGTCAGTGACATTGACCTTTGGGGTTAGCGGGCACCATGGGCTTTCTGTAGAATGATGTGGCATGTTGTTACAAATGCATGTATGGAGTATTAAAGCATAAACTGAGCGTTAACGTTTCCAAACATGGAAATTTCTAAGTCAGTGACATTGACCTTTGGGGTTAGCGGGCACCATGGGCTTTCTGTAGAATGATGTGGCATGTTACAAATGCATGTATGGAATATTAAAGCATAAACTGAGCGTTAACTTTTCCAAACATGGAAATTTCTAAGTCAGTGACATTGACCTTTGGGGTTAGCGGGCACCATGGGCTTTCTGTAGAATGATGTGGCATATTGATACAAATGCATGTATGGAATATTAAAGCATAAACTGAGCGTTAACGTTTCCAAACATGGAAATTTCTAAGTCAGTGACATTGACCTTTGGGGTTAGCGGGCACCATGGGCTTTCTGTAGAATGATGAGGCATATTGTTACAAATGCATGTATGGAATATTAAAGCATAAACTGAGCGTTAACGTTTCCAAACACGGACATTTCTAAGTCAGTGACCTTGACCTTTGGGGTTAGCAGGCAACATGGGCTTTCTGTAGAATGATGCGGGATGTTGTTACAAATGCATGTATAGAATAAGAATTAAATTGCATAAACTGAGCGTTAACTTTTCCAAACATGGAAATTTCTAAGTCAGTGACCTTGACCTTTGGCGTTAGCGGGCATCATGGGCTTTCTGTAGAATGATGCGGGATGTTGTTACAAATGCATGTATGGAATATTAAAGCATAAACTGAGCGTTAACTTTTCCAAACATGGAAATTTCTAAGTCAGTGACCTTGACCTTTGGGGTTAGCGGGCAACATGGGCTTTCTGTAGAATGATGCGGGATGTTGTTACAAATGCATGTTGGAATATTAAAGCATTCCATCGAGGGAAACAGAAGTTACAATGAATTAACCTGAGCGTTAAGTTTTAGAAACAGAGCTAAACGCAAAAACTTAACGTTGAATGCGTGTGAAAAGTAGGTCAATGAACCATGAAAACTAGGTCAAGGTCACATGGGCTCCCTCTGTGTGAGATGGTTACACCACAGTGTTGATGTATACCGAAGCATTCCATCAAGGGAAACAGAAGTTGTAATACATTAAACCGAGCGTTAACTTTTCCAAACACAGAAATTTCTAAGTCAGTGACCTTGACCTTTGGGGTTAGCGGGCACCATGGGATTTCTGTAGAATGATGCGGGATGTTGTTACAAATGCATGTATGGAATATTAAAGCATTCCATTGAGGGAAACAGAAGTTACAATGAATTAACCTGAGAGTTAAGTTTTAGAAACAGAGCTAAACGCAAAAACTTAACGTTGAATGCACGTGAAAAGTAGGTCAATGAACCATAAAAAGTAGGTGAAGGTCACATGGGCTCCCTCTGTGTGAGATGGTTACACCACAGTGTTGATGTATACCAAGTATGGAGGTCGTAGGAGTTATAGTTTTCTGGAAACTGAGCTAAACACAAAAACTTAACGTGAAATGTTGACGCCGCCGCCGCCGACGGAAAAGCTATGCCTATGTCCCGCTTCTGCTAAAGCAGGCGGGACAAAAATGATTATATCTTTATAGCGGGCACTCCTAATTTTTAGAACTGATGGAATAGTCACATAATTATACACTATTTAATTCCCATAAAGAACAGTTTGTGCCTACCGAGTGGGCATGTACCTCTAAATCTAAAAAATATTTAATTGCAAATACTTTTTAATTAATAACAAAAGTCACCCTCTGCAAACAAAATATTTCATGACATTTCTTAAAATTTTCAATCAAATTTCTTATGGGAATTTAACATTGGGGCTAAAAATAGATTTAAACAAGAAATGCGTCTGTCGAACGCGGATGCCACCTGCAGCATATTTGAGAAACTGTGACAAATTGGTTAACCGAAAAGTGTGACGGACGGACAGACAGATGGACAGACGGACGGTCCAAACACTATATGCCACCCGTTTCTTCGAAACCCGGTGGCATAAAAAACAAAATCGAATTTGTTGACCGATTTTTCAGAATCTAACATTTGTTTCCTTAGTTACATCATTTCCAAGCTATGTTGCCAGGTTTCGGTGTTCGACCATTCTGTCTGTCACCTCACCTTCCACTTCCTTTTTTTTGCAATAAAATCAATACATCTACTTAGTGATATTTCATCAAATAGAAAAATTTGGGGAGAATGACTTTTTGTTATTACATGTAATTAAAAAAATACATGTACATGTACTGTACTTATATTTAAATATTTTTTTCCAGAGTTAATGTGTTTAAGAGCCAAACGTTAGTTGGCAGAAAAATGTGGAACAGACAACATTTTACCTTTGTATCTAAATCAGTTCATTAACTGACATATGCACTGTATGAATACTAATTGCGCAATGATGAATAGTTTGTATGCATGTGCATTCATGAATATTCAAGAACATCCGAGACATGCCATGTGATTTTGTACCTAAGAACATGTGTGATATCTCATGAAAAATATTTACAAAATCTAAGCTATTTTCCGTAAATGACGTCGAAAGTTGACGAAAGTTCATAGCAAATGCGGAATATAATTTTCATCATCTTTCGACATCATGTACAGAGGATATCACAGTTTCTGTAAATATATTTCATGAAAAATCGCACATGTTCTTAGGTACACAATCGCATGGCGCGTCTCATCTGATTGTAAATATTCTGTCTGTCACACGTCCTTTTGAGCTACCTATATCAACAAGGACATATATACAAGATCTTAACCTTTTCACACCTATATACATGGCATACACTGGTCCATGCGTGGTTGGACTACTTTCAGTAATAATACAGTGCAACCTCTCTACAACAGCCACCCATGGGAAGACGCAAAACTGGCTGTTGTAGAGAGGTGGCTGCTGTAGGGAGGTTAATGCTGAATTAAATTTTGTCGTCCGCTGTTTATTTATTTTCTTCGATAACTCTAATAAAAAACATGCTTTGGCAACATTTTAGAATCATTTCCAATGGAAATGATTCTAAAATGCTGTCAAAACATGTTTTTATTGAGAAAGAGAGCAAAAGCAGACGACAATTTTCGTGCTCAGCTCAGGTTAGATACAGAGGAAATCATCCATTTGGGATATAAAATAGCGGCTGTTATAGAGAGGGTGTTGTTGTAGAGAGGTGGCCGTTCGGGGAGGTTCGACTGTAGGAGGTACACTTTTCAAAAACCTGGCCAATACTGTAGATGGTAGTGAGGCGGCCTATTTGTCAATGTTGGCTTTATTTTCTGTAGGATTGTAAGAGATAAGAATGCTATAGCGTGGACAGCCGAACTTTGGCTGCTAATAGCGAAAATGGCTAACTATAAAATAGGACCAGTATATTGGGCCCCTATTGAACGCCAAATTTACATAAACTCAAATAATTATTGCTAGCTATAAATAATTAGAGCTAGCATTAACTAGATTGGTCAGTAAGCGAGGCTTACGGAAGACCCCCCGCGTGGGCCCAGGTACACCTAAATATGTAAAATTTTCCAAGTGTGTGGGCTTGTGACCTTGACTCTGGGCTTAGCGGGGGCGGCACGGACGTGAATGTGAAGCAGATCCGAGCAAGGAAATAGAAGTTATAACCGATTTCTCTGAGGTTAAGTTTTGTAAAGAGACTAAGTATGTGATCTTGACCTTGGGATCAGCGGGGATATGTCACAGCATGATAGTAGAGCCTTAGAGGAATGCATCCATGAAATATTAAGAATTTTATATAAAGTTATAACATATTTCTCTGATGTTAAGTTTTGTAAAGAGACCATGTATTTGACCTTGACCTTGGGATCAGTGGGGGTTGGACGGTCGTGGATTTGGCACAGCATGGTAGTAGAGCCTTACAGGAATGCATGTGTGAAATATTAAGCATTTTAGATGAAGGAAATAGAAGTTATAACAATATTTCTCTGATGTTAAGTTTACGGACGCACGGACGGACGGACAACCTGCCTCCAGTATACCCTCACAACTCGTTGCGGGGGGTATAATTATTTGAATTTATGTAGATTTGGCGTTCATAGAATGGGCTATAGAATGACAATATGGATGATGACAAATAAGCATATGAAGATTCAATCCAATCCGACTTATGGTAACATATCGAAGGAAGCAAAAAACTAACAAATCTTCATATGCTTATTTATCATCATCCATTGTTATACATGTACATATTATGTACACGTACCCAGTAACATTTATGAGTGGTACACAATAAAACAGACAGCAAACATCACCATACAGCTAGTGAGTACCGGTAGTGTCTGGACGTGTGTTCAGCCTTAGTCACTGAACATTTGACCGGCTAGACAGCGGAGTAATTAACACCACCTATGGTGTCCTTTATACCTACATACGCGCGACCACACAACAAAACGTGTCATTAGCCATCACAGATAATCATGGGAACAACGAATGTATGCCAATATACGGTTATCTACTTTCTGACCAGTCTATAATTGTTCATTCAATGCGCTAGAAAAACACCTTGTGTACCTGGGGGCCGTTTCACTAAACTTCTTACGACTAAAATGTTCGTACGTGCAAAATGATGATAGTCTGTAAATTTCACATTAACGATGTGTTCTTGTAAATAATTTATGGATTTACAGTTATTGAGCATAGGCTGCATATGCAGCCTATGCTCAATAAATGTAAATCCATCAATTGGAATTTACAGACTATTCTAAATCTGCACTTACGAACATTTCAGTCGTACGAAGTTTAGTGAAACGGGCCCCAGTTCATGTCCCAAGAACATGGGAAATCACATTTTCAGAATGATTTGCCATGCTGTTTTCATAGACAAATTGCTGACCAAAATACAATTAAAGTTATCAAAGTGTACATTTGCTGGGCAAACTCATCAGGAAACCCAATAGTGTACAATTTAATCAACGAACCACTAATAAACATACATAGATGGGTTTTTTCTATATTGCTATATAAAAGATTGTATACTTGGTTTGTTTGTTTATTGGTGTTTAACTGTCTATCAACAGCTAAGGTCATGTAAGGCTGGGCAAACGGGTTCGATTCCGTTTAACCTGCTGCATTGGGGGAGGGGGTGGGATCCTAAAATCAGAACGGAATATTTACATTGAAAAAAAATATATTCAGCTCCGACATGGTGAACAAAAACAGAAATTATGACATAAATTATAGAAATTTCCAAACAGTTGGCAACCATTCTGCATGTGTTCCGAAATGGTTGCTAATCGTGTTCATTTACATAAATCTACACATAACTACTCAACAATGTCGAGCGGTGCGGTAGGGAGAAAACCTCCTAGTCTGGTTTAATGCATAAATCATTTAGAGCTTCAATGACACCTTTACTACGGACCTACAACGGCGTAAATCATATTAACCAGCGTATTATGATTTACGACGTGTACAGTTTTACAGGCGAATTATTTAAAGATGCTGTATGCATTAGTTACTGTTTTATGGTCCGTCTAATTGCTGGCTGGAACCACAGGTTGAAGTAACGGACCTAGGTCTATAAATACATTAAATATGCCTAAAAGCATCAATAAATGAAAAAAATAAGCAATTTGTTTTTCTTACTCCCTATCTATAGACATATGTCTATATATAGGGATTACAAAAAATGTTTAGCTTATTTTTTTTTCATTTATTGATGCTTTTAGGCATATTTAATGTACATGTATTTATAGACCTCGGTCCGTTGCTTCAACCTGTGGCTGGAACATGGGTGCTGAACTGTAACTGTGAATAAACGCATGGCAAGCAGGTCCAAAGGCTGACATGAAATGTGAACCAGCGCCATAAACAGCAATCAGAAAGTGAATATAAAATACAGATATCTTCGAAATGGTCCTCCGAAGACAATATAAGTCAAATTTTGAAAATCAATCCTCTATTTCTGAAATTAAATATAAATAAATAAAATGTCATCATATTTTCCAATGCTAAATCAAGTACATTTCCCCGTGCAATTCACATATTGGATTTTTAAGGAATTAAATGCGAGGGAGCGCTAGCGACCGCAGCATTTAGTTCCTTAAAAGTCCAATATGTGAACAAATACTAAAGGAAAATTAAATTTCTGATGACCAGAACACAGCAGTCACTTGGCCCCTTCCCCTAAACGTAACAGAAGTAATAGGAATAATCATATTACTCACATAAGGTGCATAACCAAATTCAACTCTCACATACAAGAATGCCAAACACATATTATGTGTGCGATTTGTAATCAGTTGAGAGGTTGATAAAATATGTTGATAAAATACATTATGGGACCAGATCCAAGTAGGTAGAGCGAAGGGATGTAACTCATAACACCCATTTCGCACAACATTTGGGGAAACATGTTGAAGCAAGATATGTCATAGACTTGTATTATAATTATTATTTACACATTCATGTTTTTGAAACAATATGTACACAAGTACACATATTTAATTTGAAAATGTGGCATGTCGACACATTTAGGGCCCCTATTTGAGAACTTGTCTTGTTACAGAAACTTTCAACTAAATATACAGACAGACGGACGGACGTATGGTCAGTAGCGAGGGTAATTGTATTATGTTTGTTTGTTTATTGGTGTTTAACGGCCTATCAACAGCTAAGGTCATGTAAGGCCGGGCAAACGGGTTCGATCCCGTTTTAACCTGCTGCATTGGGGGGAAAATTCCAAAATCAGAACTGAATATTTACATCGAGAAACAATATATTCAGCCCTGAAATTAGAATAACCTGACCTGGTGGCAGGTCCATACCACACCAAAGTCACTTGGCCCCTTCCCCTAAAATACGATTACGAATAATCGTAATACTCACATAAGGGGTATAACCAGATTCAACTGTCACATACAAAATGCCAAAGACATATGTGAGGGCCAAACCAGGTCTCCAGTCGGAATTCCAGTAAGGATGAACCCCGATCGTTAAAATACCCATCGCTTGCACCCACCTTCCACCCACGGTAATTGTATTAATGTGGAAGGATGTATCGTTACTAAGTAATGCATGTGTGCAATATGAAGATATTAGCTGAAGTCAAACAGAAATTATAGGTGATTTGTGAAACTCGTACAAAAACTTTCAAATAAATAAACAGACAGACGGACGGACGTACGATCAGTAGCGAGGGTAATATATAAACTATATCTGACCCTGTTCTTCGTAGAGTATATTATACAGAGCATCGAGTTGCCATCTCCGCCATTTTAGTTTGTACATACTATCGGACAGTTTCACCACTTGGAGCGTTTGACACGTACATCCAATAATATGTCAGCAAATCTAATAAAAGTTGGTTAAATACGTCTCAGATATATAGAACGACAACGTCCTATAAATATTATTTCAGCAGACTACACAAAACGCTAGATATCTCAGCTTTTCTACCATCACTCACAAAATATACAATGGACACTTTTTCCATGTGTAAAATGTCTATCTGATGTACTGTCTATTATTATAAGACAGAAGTACATCTGACACAGGTACATGCCGTATTTACTCGCATAGCAGGCAAGTAGACAGTAGTAACAATACTCAGATAACTGCTTACAAGTCACTGGAATCGATACAGTATGTATGGTAATACAGGTACATGTATATATCTACATCACTGTGTATTGTTCTTACTGGTATACAGTCTTCACTGAATTCTCAAACATTTTAACAAAGGGTCACCAAATCCTTCATATATCAGACATTGCATATAAATTTGATGAAAACAATGCATGCACGCTGTTGTCTGTAGCCGATTTCATCAAAATTGCAAAGTATACTTTCCTAGCAAAGTATACTTTGAGGGAGCAATCATTGATTTTTCCGAAATGCATTATTTCATGCAGAACTAACGATTGCATATATTTGATGATTAAAACTATGCAGAATTATTATACTGAATTTATTACATTATAATTACAATGTAATAAATTCAGTATAATAAAAATTAATAAATTTATCCTAAAACTGAAAATTTCTCCCTCAAAGTAGACTTTGCTAGACAAGTATACATTGCAATGTTGGTGAAATAGGCTACTGATGTATCCCCCATCATGTTGTACAAATTATATTTATGTGTTTGTCATATCATTAGTGGTACGAGTCAAACGCAGTAAGAGGTAAAACTGAGCGATTGCTTGTACATACAAAGATGGCCGACATGGCAACTCCATGCACTGTGTGGCCATTTTAGTTTGTACATACTATCGGACAGTTTCACCACTTGGAGCGTTTGACACGTACATCCAATAATATGTCAGCACTTTCCAAAAATAAACGGACATACAGGGCGAAACCTACAGGGCACCGCCAATTCTCAGCGGGGCCCTAATAATATAATAACATTCAACATTTATTTACACATACAAGTATCAAAGAAAATACTGTCAGAAAAAATATTCAAAAATGTTCCTATATCAATTACATGCATAATAACATAAACATTGAACATTAACTCTTTGCATGCTAGCGGCGAAAATAACTGCCAAACGAATTAGGAGTATATGTTTTATTACTCTCTGTAAATATGTCTTGAAATTTCATTAGAATTGTGTCCTCCGGACACCATGACATTTATAAGGAGAAATAAAAGAAAATATAATGAATTGTCATCTGCTATTTTTGAACTATTTATAGCCCACAAATTTCCCAGCATGCAGAGTTAACCTGCTGATGTGATGTTTTGATGTTGAAGATCACAACCCAAATCAAACTAAATGGCCGTAGCCCGCATGTCACGCCCGCCGAGGCTTTGATAGTATACCAAACAAGAAATGTGGCCTGTCGGCACACGAATGCGCCCAGTGGCGGATTGGAGAAATTGTGGAAAAGTTAATTAATCAAAGTTATAAGTATTCACAAGCACATTTATGAAGGTCAAAAGGTCAAGGTAATATTAAGGGCAGTGTCGATGTGTGGAATTTGTCCACAAGTATAAAGTATTGAAATATTAAAGTAATCCAACACGAGATATAGAAGTTGTGACAGAAATGAGAAGCTCCGGCGACCTTATTAATGTGTGATAAAGTTCAAAGTTGTCAAGGTCAAAAGGTCCAAGGTCATATTAAGGGCAGCATGGGTGTGTGACATTTGTCCAGAAGTATGCTGTGTTTAAATATTTAAGTAATCATTCAAGGAATATAGAAGTTATGACAGAATTGAGAAACTCCAGCGAACGTCTTAATGTGTGAAAAAGTTCAAAGTTGTCAACGCCAAAAGGTCATGGTCATATTAAGGGCAGCATGGGTGTGTGGCATTTGTAAAGAAGTATGCTGTGTTGAAATATTTAAGTAACCCTTCAAGGGATATAGAAGTTGTAACAGAATTTCGAAACACTGCCAAACTTTTTAATGTGGGAAAAAGTTCAAAGTTGTCAAGGTCAAAAGGTCAATGTCATATTAAGGGCAGCATGGATGTGTGGAATTTGTCCCAAAGTATGATGTATTGAAATATTAAAGTACGGTAATCCACCAAGGGATATAGAAGTTATTACATAATTTAGAAACTCTGGCAAACTTTTAATGTGAATTAAAAGTTCAAAGTTGTGAAGGTCAAAAGGTCAAGGTCATATTAAGGGCAGCATGGATGTTCTTGCATTTGTCCATAAGTATGATGTATTGAAATATTGAAGTAATCTATCAAGGGATATAGAAGTTATAACAGAATTGAGAAACTCCGGCGAACTTCTTAATGTGCGACAGTTCAGTCGTGTAGGTCAAAAGGTCAAGGTCATATTGATGTCAGCATGGATGTGTGACATTTGTCCACAGGTATATTGTGTTAAAATATTTAAGAAATCCTTTAAGGGATATAGAAGTTATGACATAATTGAGAAACTCCGGTAAACTTCTTAATGTGCCGGACACACGAACAGACACATGGTCCAAACATTATATGCCTCCGGCTCTATCGAGACCGGGGGTGCATAAAAACTTTAACCCGGACGCACGTACGCCAATCTGCTGACTTATATCATGCTGTCCACAAGCGGGCGCGACAAAAACCTTATTTGGTATTCATCAAGAGATCCAGGTCCAAAGCTAGATAGTTTTTCAAGGAAAGATAAGATCTATGAAGAACAAGAAATGCGTCTGTCGAACGCGGATGCCACCTGCAGCATATTTGAGAAACTGTGACAAATTGGTTAACCGAAAAGTGTGACAGACGGACGGACGGACAGGCGGACAGACGGACAGACGGACGGACGGTGGCATAAAACCCGGTGGCATAAAAAGGCATATGGGCAACATAATTATATATACACATAAAATACGTTTAACCACTTCAACATTGTATACCTCATCTATAGCAGTTTCTGCAAACTGTGTAGATCCAGATGAGCCTGCTCATAATGAGTCGTCTCATCTGATCTTCTTGCAAGTAATGTTCACACTTTCTAAATGGATGAGTATGAAAATCATTTTGTGACAATTTAATTGGTCAGAAAATTAACCCTTACTACGCCGAATTAAATGTAGTCGTCTGCTGGAAATGTTTTATTTTCAATATTTCTCGACAACCTTTCAAAAACCTGGTTTTGACAGCATTTCATGTGCAGTCAAAACAAGTTTTTTGTTAAGAATTAAAGCAAAAATGAAAAACAGCAGACGGCAATTTCCGTCAACAGCATAGGAAGGGTTAACATATCACAGTTCATTCCAGTTATTTAGGGTTGAAAGTGTTAGCAAGATGGAAATCTTGATTAAATACATGTTTGGCATACCAACATTCAATAATAAAGTCAATAGAGACGATCTTTGGTATCATATGAGAAGCCAGGTAATTCAATGTCTGATATGTAAAATATGTGAGTCTGAACACAGGTGGTTTTACAATGTACATGTATATATGAGACACGCCATATGAGACACGCCAAAAACATG
Organism: Conchocele bisecta; assembly: GCA_029237695.1. Classification (NCBI taxonomy): domain Eukaryota; kingdom Metazoa; phylum Mollusca; class Bivalvia; order Lucinida; family Thyasiridae; genus Conchocele; species Conchocele bisecta. Next base: position 61,183,004 of record CM055268.1, read on the forward strand.
ATGGCAATCCCAGAATGTGAGCCAATCTGACAATGGCTGGTAAAGACTGGACAATTACACGCATGGGACATTTCTAAGATACGACCATCATGGAAAGGCATACATTGTTTAATTCACTTCATTACTAAGAACTTCACGGTGGGTAATGTACATTCAACGATGGGTTTGATCTGCATACCGGTGACCAAAGCAGGTTACGTCACTACTTGATGTCATTCAAGATTGAAGTCAAAGTGTCGTATTCAGAACATGCCGAGTTCTGCTGAGAAAAATTAGATCCATTCTCTGTTCTGTGATTAGCCCTCATACTGGGACTAACCTCCAATATGAAAATTAATTCTCCTAGTTATGCATGGAACTCAATTGAACCGTCTCACCAATGAGTGGTAACACCACATGCTTTTGAATAGAAATGAGAACATTAGCAAAAGCCAGTTTCAAGTTGTACCAACCCCATACAGGGGTTGGTACAACTTGAAACTGGCTTTTGCTAATGTTCTCATTTCTATTCATTTCTATTCAAATGTATTCAGCAAGAAATGGGTTCAGCCTAAAACATATGTTGTTGTGCAGGCAATGTCACCCTCGCTGGCAGTAGTTATCTTATATTTAAGGATGGGCAATGGCTCAAAGAACCTTCCATAAACGGGCTACCAGTACAGACAAGCTGTTGGCTTTTATTGACAAAAAAAAACAAACAATGTCATTGATACTGTTTGTCCACAGTTTTAAGCTGCAAAATAGGATCTTAGAACACATCTAAGTTTTCACAAGTCTATTAATTTCATAAGAAACACTGTTTTGCCAAGTTTGTTATGAAATTAATCAACAAGTTTAATAAATGTCATATTAAATGAACACACATGTATCATATTTATGATTATGCATTAAAGCTGCATAGATCACCTAACGTGTTTTATGTACACATTTCATTTACATTTACATATTTATAGAATATTGTCACATGCAACTGTCTTTATAAAAATAACAGCATCATCTAATGACAAATACGCCTGATGAGCAATATGCTAAGCAGCACAACCAGGGATTCGGCTGGGGAAAATAAAATATTCGCCACTTCAAAAAAAATAAAACAATTGGCGATAAAAAATTACAATTTTCGAGAAAAAAAATCATTTTTTTTTTTTATCCCCAATTGTTTATTAGTATCGCCAATTGCGAAAGTGGCGATCGCAAGCGCAATCCCTGCACAACTTATGCTCTGCTGAACAAGAATATACATGCATACTAAATAACAGGCGGAAGACTTGGATCTGTGACACAAAAAGTAATGCCCATTAAAAAAGTCCCATTACCCCACCCATTTCGTCTCGTATTGTACTGTGCTATATAACACAGTACACTACGAGATCAAGTGGGTGGGGTAATGGGATTTTTTAATTGGCATTGTTTTGTGTGTCACAGGTCCGAATCTTCCACCTGTGTACTAAACCAGGTGAACATTACTTCAAAGTGAGATAACTCCAGAAGAACAAAATCAAGCAGGGATTCCAGTGGGGAAAATAAAAAAATTGCCACTTCAAAAAAAAAAGAAATTGTAATTTTTTATCCCGAATTGTTTCTTTTTATCGCCAATTGCGAAAGTGGTGATTGCCAGCGGAATCCCTGATCAAGTATCATCTTTCTTGCAAATCAATATTTTCATTTCATAGCACACCCACTGGGGGTCACATGCCCAATGTAAAGGTCAAATTATTTTGAAATTATCCACCAATATCGCTTTCGACATTCGTAGCATGGAAGTTAAAAATAAAATTATACTGATTTCAATGCCTTTTTCAGCACAGGGAATTGACTAAGATAATAAATTAAAAAATATCGGTCATGCCAAGTAAAGTTCGCATGGACTAACAAAATGATAGTTCCATTTCTAGACAACATCAGTTGAGGGTATAAACAAACTAGATGGCCGCGGCCTGCATGTCACGCCTTGTGGCGAGGATGGACACTAAAAAAAAAGATATAATAGTATAACGAAAAACTTTAACCAAAAACTTTAACCAAAAACTTTAACCAAAAACTTCTAAGTAATTTGACCTTGACATTGGGCACAGGGGCAGCACGGGAGGGGTGTAGAATGAAAATATAGATGATGATAAACACCCATGTGAAGTTTCAAGGTAATGGGCAAAGCAGTTGCAGAGATATAGTATAACGAAAAACTTTAACCAAAATACTTAACCAAAAAACTTAACCAAAAACTTTAACCAAAGAACTCAACCAAAAACTTTAACCAAAAAACGTAACCAGACAACTTAACCAAAAACTTTAACAGGACACACGTATGTACGTACGTACGTACGTACGTACGTACGTAGCCAAAGTGCCGACTATATCGTGCTTTCCGCAAGCGGGCGCGACAAAAACTTAACCAAAAACTTTAACCAAAAAACTTAACCAAAAACTTCAAAGTAATTTGACATTGGGCACAGGGGCCGCACGGAAGGTGGGTAGAATGAAAATATAGATGATGATAAACACCCATGTGAAGTTTCAAGGTAATGGGCAAAGAAATTGCAGAGATATAGTATAACGAAAAACTTTAACCAAAAAACTTAACCAAAAACTTTAACCAAAGAACTCAACCAAAAACTTAAAAAAACTTAACCAAACAACTTAACCAAACAACTTAACCAAAAACTTTAACAGGACACACGTATGTACGTACGTACGTACGTACGTACGCCAAAGTGCCGACTATATCGCGCTTTCCGCAAGCGGGCGCGACAAAAACTTAACCAAAAACTTTAACCAAAAAACAAAAACTTCAAAGTAATTTGACCTTGACATTGGGCACAGGGGCCGCACGGAAGGTGGGTAGAATGAAAATATAGATGATGATAAACACCCATGTGAAGTTTCAAGGTAATGGGCAAAGCAGTTGCAGAGATATACAGTCGAACTTCGATGGGTCGAACCCTGGTAAACTCGTCAGCCATGCTTGCCTCGAACTAGCCTTTAGGTCCCGGCAGAATTCCTATATAAATACGTTAAAACTATCCGGTATAGGTCGAACTTGTGAAAGTCGAACAACCCTCAATGCCTCGAATCGCTGTCACGCCCGGTCGTGTATAAATCCACTATAAACAGCACAAAAACTCGAACATGTCAGACGATTGTCTCCAGACTAGTTGATCGACTTTCACACCTATTGTTAACCGGTTGTCAAACAAATCTCAAGTGGTCATTTGAGCGTATACAATAACGGCAGTCGTGACCAGCATACGTGGTAATTATGCATTGACGATAAGGTATTTAGACGTGTTGTGATGGAGCAGGTGAAGCAGAAGACTACGAAGCAAGGCGAGATAACAGACTTCTTCAATACCGGACGTGTATAACTATCATGTATAACTTGTACTGGGTTCCATGTGGTAGTAAATTATGATATGCAATGAATGTAGTTCCGGGTCCGAAGTAGTGATGGGGCTACTGGGCATGCATCTATTGATTTATCAGTGTATGACGAGCGATGTAATTTTATACCTAAAAGCATGCGCATCATTTTATGGCAAATACATATTTGTCATGAAATTACGCAAATGCCAATAGGTACAAACTCAGAGATGCTTTCACATGATCGTATCGGACGGGGCAATCAAGTCCGCCAATTGTATTTCGTAATCATTTTCTGTTGTTCTCATGTTCTATTGCTGTATAATGGCTATGTAAATAAAAACACACACGAGTTTGCCGCTTTCTTTATTTTATTAAAGCCTGTTTCTGTTAATAAACGACTGTGACAATCGACCGTAAATGCAAATGTAAGCGCATTTATATGAAACAACGTGTCGTAATGACGACTTGTTTCGCTTAGTACACTGACCAACTCGTAGCTCTGAAATGGTTACAGTAGAAAATCCCGATGGGTCGAACAACGGATGGGTCGAACTAAAACTTAACCCCGCAGGCTGTTCGACCCATCGAAGTTCGACTGTAGTATAACAAAAAACTTTTAACCAAAAAACTTAACCAAAATACTTAACCAAATACTTTAACCACAAAACTTAACCAAAAAACTTTAACCAAAAACTTTAACCAAAAAACTTAACCAAAAACTTCAGAGTAATTTGACCTTGACATTGGGCACAGGGGCCGCACGGAAGGGGGGTAGAATAAAAATATAGATGATGATAAACACCCATGTGAAGTGTCAAGGTAATGGGCAAAGCAGTTGCAGAGATATAGTATAATGAAAAACTTTAACGAAAAACATTAACCAAAAAACTTAACCAAAAAACTTAACCAAAAACTTTAACCAAAAAACTTAACCAAAAAATTCAAAGTAATTTGACCTTGACATTGGGCACAGGGGCAGCACGGGAGGGGGGTAGAATGAAAATATAGATGATGATAAACACCCATGTGAAGTTTCAAGGTAATGGGCAAAGCAGTTGCAGAGATATAGTATAACGAAAAACTTTAACCAAAAAACTTAACCAAAAACCTTAACCAAAAACTTTAACCAAAAAACTTAACCAAAAAACTTAACCAAAAACTTTAACCAAAGTGAGTGAGTGAGTGAGTGAATAGGGTTTAACGTCCGCTTTTCTGACATAGAGGTACAAGCCTCAGGGAGTCTACACGCAGACGGGTCAACGGGGTCGTGTCCCGTATCCACCTGTCCAAGGGGGGTAAATCCCAACTTCAGAACTCAATATTTACAATCAAAATATATATTCAGTCCTGAAATTAGAACAACCTGATCTGGTGCCAGGCCCTCGCCACACCAGCATCATTTATCCCATCCCCTAAAAGTAATAGGATTAGCGCTAATCTTACTTTTATATATGGGGCATAGCCCGACTCAACTCTCACATACAAGAAAGCCAAAAATGTACATGAGGGCCAAATCCGGTATAGTGGGTTCCGGAAAGTATGAACCCAATCGTTAAGCCAGTTTAGTCGCCTTTTACGACAAGCAATGGCTACTGCAGCACTATTCTCAGGATCAGTTGATCCCGCCCCGGTGCCTGCACGGGGCCTTTAACCAAAGAACTTAACCAAAAACTTCAAAGTAATTTGACCTTGACATTGGGCACAGGGGCCGCACAGGAGGGGGTAGAATGAAAATATAGATGATGATAAACACCCATGTGAAGTTTCAAGGTAATGGGTAAAGCAGTTGCAGAGATGTAGTATAACGAAAAACTTTAACCAAAAAACTTAAGCAAAAAACTTAAGCAAAAAACTTAAGCAAAAACTTTAACCAAAAACTTTAACCAAAAAACTTAACCAAAAACTTCAAAGTAATTTGACCTTGACATTGGGCACAGGGGCCGCACGGGAGGGGGGTAGAATGAAAATATAGATGATGATAAACACCCATGTGAAGTGTCAAGGTAATGGGCAAAGCAGTTGCAGAGATATAGTATAATGAAAAACTTTAACGAAAAACATTAACCAAAAAACTTAACCAAAAAACTTAACCAAAAACTTTAACCAAAAAACTTAACCAAAAACTTCAAAAGTAATTTGACCTTGACATTGGGCACAGGGGCAGCACGGGAAGGGGGTAGAATGAAAATATAGATGATGATAAACACCCATGTGAAGTTTCAAGGTAATGGGCAAAGCAGTTGCAGAGATATAGTATAACGAAAAACTTTAACCAAAAAACTTAACCAAAAACCTTAACCAAAAACTTTAACCAAAGAACTTAACCAAAAACTTCAAAGTAATTTGACCTTGACATTGGGCACAGGGGCCGCACAGGAGGGGGTAGAATGAAAATATAGATGATGATAAACACCCATGTGAAGTTTCAAGGTAATGGGCAAAGCAGTTGCAGAGATGTAGTATAACGAAAAACTTTAACCAAAAAACTTAAGCAAAAAACTTAACCAAAAACTTTAACCAAAACAAACTTAACCAAAAACTTCAAAGTAATTTGACCTTGACATTGGGCACAGGGGCCGCACGGGAGGGGGGTAGAATGAAAATATAGATGATGATAAACACCCATGTGAAGTTTCAAGGTAATGGGCAAAGCACTTGCAGAGATATAGTATAACGAAAAACTTTAACCAACAACTTTAACCAAAAAACTTAACCAAAAAACTTAACCAAAAACTTTAACCAAAGAACTTAACCAAAAACTTTAACCAAAAAACTTAACCAAACAACTTAACCAAAAACTTTAACCAAACAACATAACCAAAAACTTTAACCAAAAAACTTAACCAAACAACTGAACCAAACAACTTAACCAAAAACTTTAACTCCAGCAAACTTCTTAACCGAAAGTACTAAGTGTTTAAGCAAAGTTGTGAAGGTTAAAAGGTTAAGTTCATATTAAGGTCAGCATGGATGTGTGGCAATTGTGCACAATAATGATGATCCGAGGCTTTACATGAATCATGTCCCTATTAAAGAGGTAACTGAGCACAAACACTTAGGCATACACTTTTCTAAAGCTGAAAATTGGCAAACACACAGACTACATTGACTCTAAAGCGATCAAGCGGATCAATCTTCTTCATAAACACAAATTCTATCTAGATAGGAAGTCTCTGGAATTGATGTACATGTACTTCATCTTTATTCGGCCTGTTTTTGAGTATGCGGATATCATCTGGGACAACTGCACTCTGCGGGAGAAAGAATAACTTGAGAAAATCCAGACACCGATCTTGTCAAACCAATGCCATACTTCTACTTTGGCAACAGACTTGGGCAAATTTATCACACACGGCTACGCACGATGTCTAGCGGTTTGCACCAGCACTTATTCACGAAACACATTGTAGGTAGTCCACTCTGGGCATGTGGCGAAGTCAAAGACAATGAGCATTTTCTCCTCAAATGTCCGAGATTTGATTTGATCAGACAACAAATGGTCGACGTCGTTAGCAGATGCTTTGGTAACATCACTACATCTCTCTTGTTGAATGGTAACCCCTTGCTTCCTGTAGGTGTTAATGAAGAAGTCTTTGCCGTGGTTCAGACATACATATTGGTGTCAAAACGTTTTCTCTTTCACAGATCAGACAACTAACTAGTGACAGTGGTTCAGATGTCGCATTGGATCGGTCGGGGCAGTGCGAGCATGTGTAACGGGACAACCCTACTCATATAATTATACCCCCACCCCCACCACCTTACTTCTACCCCTTCATTTTTGTTCTCCCTCTCTTCATATATAGTTAAATACTGATGCTTGTATATGTAGTTTTCATAAATCGCAAACAAAAATGGTTTCTAATAGTAATATAATGTATCACAATAATATGCCATGCCATGTACGCAACATTCATGCTGGGAGACAAATTCATATAAGGCATATGGCTTGTTTTCGAATCCCACCTTTCTTGTATTGTAATGTATATTGTTATTTTTAATTCATAAATAAATATTGTTTAAACCAATGATGTACTGAAATATTAAATTAATGCTTCAAGGGATATAGTTATGACTACTGAGAATGGGCGTATAAAGTGAGTAAGTGAATGGGTTTAACGTTCCAGCAAACTTTAAGGGCATATTCCAATCTAAAATTGCTGGCACCACAACATATTTTCTCTAATAAATTATATTTCATTATGGCGGCGCCAATTCCATGTTGACAATAGTTCTGAAGAGTCTGCAACCTGCATGAAAACACTCTATAGGTTCACCTACCACATGAAACCCAAACTTCTCGAAAAACAACACAGCGTCATTAGCACTCTGTAGCCTGATTGGTCGCTTTGTGTCATGTGATTTGATTATTTTCAAAACTTCATTCAACAAGATTTTCCCATATCCTTTACCCTGGAAGTCGCGGTGAATAAACATGAATGTCAGCTGACTGTAATACTCGGAGTCAAAGTTAACGCTCGGTTGTATCATTGACAGATCGGCGAGACAAAAACAAGTCTGGCCCACTAGGAACGTGTGCGGGTGCTGACGTTTGTATATAAACAGCAGCACATTGTCCTCCGGAACATCAAACACTTCTCTCGATACCTCACGTGCAAGATGGCGGAATTTCCCACGATTTTTGTTATTTCGTTCTACCTGTTCCACAGTTATCCCCCCTGCAAAAACAGAGAACAGCAGGCTAGTGTTGTTTGATATACAGTTCATCGGGCACGGTTAGGAAACACGTAGGACTTCAGCATGAAAAGGGTTAAAGGTACATGCCCACTCGTTAGGCACAATATATTCTTTATAAGAAGTGTATAAGTGTGTCACTATTCCATCAGCTCTAAAAATTATGAGTGCCCGCTATACATATATAATCATTTAGTGACATTTATATTACTAATAGTGACTCGCGGTTGTATCAGGCTATTTTCTTATGCAAATGAGGCATGATATTTTTTAATTATTTATACTAATTAAATGCGTCACCTGAAAAAAATAATATTTTTGACAGATTATAAAGTATGATCATTGCCCATAAAAAATAAAAACAGAGAGTAAATAGTAATGACCGTTAACATTTTAAGGCAACACAGTTATCGCCCCTGATATCAGTGTGGAAATCCACGTCCGATATAAAATGTATAATAATGGCAATCAACACGTGGGGTAATGGTAAATGAATGTTTATTTTGCCAGAAAATATCCCAGATGATGTCTTTGATATAAAGAACTGTTTCTGCCTACTGAGTGGGCATGTACCTTTAAGGTACTTTAAGGTAGCGGTGCATGTATTTTTTAAAACTTTTAACACAACTGCTACAAAAACGTTAATGCCAATTTCAATTGACCTTGGATAATGGGGTTACATGGGTGGGTAATAGAATGAAAATATGGATGATAAATTTCAAGTCAATCTGACTTATACTTAGTACGTTATGTAAACACAGTAACCATATTGCCCCTAAGTAACTGGAATAGACTGTGATATGTTACATTATCCAAGATACACATGTTAGTAACACTGGTGAAAATTGAATGTAAACTTTTTGAGTCACAAAATAGTGCCGGCAGAATTACCTAACTATTTGCTCTCCTGAAGCATTTCTAGGAGGCATTTAACCTTACCTTCCGAGTATAAAACTTGGCGCTGTGTCGACATTCTGTGGACAAACTTGTGGTCACATCATTCTCCTGCAATGAGAGTACAGAGCTCCAGATAAGGTGTGTATTGGTGTATTTTATTCACTTATTTTAGCAGAATACGCATTGATTATCAAAAGTGGGAGTACAAAATGCTCACAGCTATGTGAAAATACGCATTGATGTGAAAATACTGTAATATAGTTGGAAATTTACTTTAAAAGTTGAACCGTGCTTTTTGCAGCTACGATAAATGATTTTTTTAATTTGTTACTAAAAAATAGTATAGGTCCTTACCATGCTGCAGGACTTACATCATAGATTGTTGACATGAATTGATGCTACATGTAGCCGACATATCAAAACATGTACAGTAAATGTTGCAATCAGCATTTGTTTTCTATAAAAATACAATTTTGTTCGCAGGTGTTCATCGATTAAAGATTACAGAGCTCCAGATAAAGTGTGTATTGGTGTATTTTATGCAGTTATTTAGCAGAATACTTACTTAGTGAATACTTACTAAATTTACTTAGTTCAGCTGCAAAAAAATCAAATAAGTGTTTATTATCATTAATTTTGTTCCCTATTTAAGGAAGGAAATCAATAATACATTTGTAAAAGTAAAATATTGAATTTAAAATCTGGGCGTATACAGTGAAACCTCGCTAAACCGGACACCCTGGGAGGTCCCCAGGGTGTCCGGTTTAGCGAGGTTTCACTGTAAATCAGGCAGTTGATTATTCCGAGCCATAGTTGTGTGCTATGCGGTCATTATCACCCGAGATAAATGACCAAGAAACCCATCAAAATTATGATCACATGTGTTTATTGCTGTGCGGTTTAGAGAGGTTCCACTTTATATATTTTAGATATAAAACTTATCCAGAGCTCTGGATTACATCACATTTTGTATAATATTTGCTCTTATTTTTATCTACTGGTGATAATGTGTGTCACAGGACATGCGCAAAAACAAATTTGCTGCTTTATGGCAACAGTCAAATTAGGTCAATGTGTGAAGATTTTACAACAGTGACCAGTTATTAGTATATGACAGACGGCAAAATTTCTGCTGGCGTTATATAGACATTCACCTCTTTTAAATTCTTAACAATCAGTGTTGATTTTTTATTCACATACATGAAGGTGCAGATACATCAAATGAATGCATTGACAAAGCTCCAGTTAAGGTGCGTAATTTGATCAACTTTGGGGAGACTTTCGATATTTCTTCCCAAAATTGGCAAGTTGGGAGTGCTTTAGAATCGTCTCGATCAGACGATTCTAAAGCAATCCCAACTTGCCAATTTTCGTGAAGAAATAAGAAAAATACCCGGAAAACTTGGTCCAATTACGCACCTTAACTGGAACTCTGATTGAGTTCATATAAATCTAAAAAAAATATTACGTGGCCATGGGAGGTTGATGTGTCCCCTCCCGTTGCCTAGCAAACAGTATCGAAGCATTTCCGAATTTGTGCAAATCAATTATTAAACAGACAGGTTACATTGTAGGATTAATGATACATGGCCAGGAGTGTACATTTCAAACAAATAATACCGAACCGTTTTCACAACATATTGGATGACCCTCGTAAAAGATGACTTTTTGACCTTTAGGCGGCCATTTTGGATGACGTAATCATCCGATTTCGACAAAAGAAGCTCCAGAGTGATTGTCTTGTCGATACCTGCGATTTGATATATGACATGTCCTGTATTCGGTCAATTGTGAAATTTGGCAACTATTTGACCGGCCCCACCCAGTTTTGATCCCGGGGCCACCATTTCCACAAATCTGAAACAGCATTGACTATCGGTAATTCATGCCAAGTTTCATTGAAATCGGTCTAGTGGTTCGTGATAAGAATTTGACCTACTTTTCCATGGCGGCCATCTTGGATTATGCGACAACCTCCAATGTGACAAATCTGAGGTGCCCCTAGCCATATCATCTCTGTGAAGTTTGACCAACATTGGCCCAGCGGTACTGGAGAAGAAGACGTTTGAAATTGTGGACGGACAGACGAAAAGCGGCAATAACATTATAGCTCACTTCAGGCGAGCTAAAAATGGTATATGCTCCAAAATAGCATCGAGTTTCGTTATGTGAATGTAACTAAAATACCACTATCAGGGCTGTACAAATTGATTTTTTAGCCACTTGTCCCGGACAAGTGACTTGAAAAAAGTGACTTGCCCCGACTTGTCCTGGAAAATATAATTTTCAGGGCAAGTAATTTGGAAAAAGTGACTTGTCCTCGTAAGATTTCTTATACGAAACTGTCCCAAAACAAAAACTATTATCATAGTTGTTAAATATAATACAATTGAGCACTTCGCACATATACATAGTATATTAAATATCTATAATAATAAACATTGTATAGTACATATTTATTCTTGTGGTCTTTTGTCACTGTGCCATCGCGGAGTTAAAAGTTAAAAAGGTGATATTTTTGTTAAAAAATAGTTTTTCGGCATAAAAACATCAAGGTGCACATCTTCAATATGTGTAGATGACGTGTGTATAGTTTTAAATTGATCGACTGAACGGTTTCGGAGGAGTTGTGTACACAAACTCTGTACCCTATATAGAATTGTATAGAAAAATGTAGAAAAAATTATTAAGTTAAAAAGGTGATATTTTTGTTAAAAAATATTTTTTCGGCATAAAAATACCAAGGTGCACATCTTCAATATGTGTAGAAGACGTGTGTAAAGTTTAAGAACGATCGACTGAACGGTTTCGAGGAGTTATGTACACAAACTCTGTACCGTATGTAGAATTGTATAGAAAAAAATGTAGAAAAAATGGCCAAGTTAAAAAGGTGATATTTTTCTTAAAACATATTTTTTCGGCATAAAAACACCAAGGTGACCATCTTCAATATGTGTAGAAGGCGTGTGTATAGTTTCAGAACGATCGACTGAACGGTTTCGGAGGAGTTGTGTACACAACTCTGTTACCGTATATGAATTGTATAGAAAAATGTAGAAACAATGGCTAAGTTAAAAAGGTGATATTTTTGTTAAAAAATATTTTTTCGGCATAAAAACACCAAGGTGCACATCTTCAATATGTGTAGAAGACGTGTGTATAGTTTCAAATTGATCGACTGAACGGTTTCGGAGGAGTTGTGTACACGAACAATGCACTTTTTTCTGTCAGCCGCTCGTCCGCCCAGCGGTAAAACATAATACGTACCGTTTTTTAAAAACGGTCGCATAAAAATCGTTTCCTAAAATAATGAGAATCGTCTCGCGTTTTCACGATCTCGCCTTCCGCTTTTGAAAAATTCGGATTATTTTTGCTCATGCATGTGTGGCGTGTTTCCAAAACGCGAGATCGAATATGATAGAATTTCGCGTTTTCGTCTCGAAAGCTCGAAAACGCCAGGTTGCTACATGTCCCTAATAGGACACGTACACATTGTTCTTAGGAGACGATTCTCATGTGCTGCAAAAACATTTTAAAGCTTTTATTAAGAAATAGAACAAATGTGGACAAACATCTATATTTATTGACAACAAAAACATAATTTGACAACAAATGATACTCATCTTAGGAGACGATTCTAATGTGCTGCCATGCCAATACACGTTTATTGACACAATTTTTTTTTCTTCGATACGTGTTATTGGTTAGGCTACTGCATCGCATCGTCGACCTATACACAAGATCGTGAAAACGCGAGACCAAATCGCGAGGCGAAAACGTGAGATTCTATTGTATTCATGCTGGCGTTTTCGCCTGGCTATCTCGCGATTTGGAGACCGCGATGTCGCCTTCCGCTTTTGGAAATACGTTTGTTCATGTCATTATGTGTGTGTAGAATGCATGCGCGTGTTGAAATTGAGTTTTGCGCATACATTACATGTAGAATGCAATTCGAACTAGCATGCTTTATATGCATGTACGTACGTAGAACCAAATTCAACACGCATGCTGTCTACACATGCATGGGCAAATCGTATTTCCAAAAGCGGAAGGCGAGATCGAGATCGCAAAAACGCGAGATTGTAACATAAAAAACAAGAAATGCGTCTGTCGAACGCAGATACCACCTGCAGCATATTTAAAAAAAAGTGTGACGGACTGACAGACGGACAGACGGACGGTCCAAACACTATATGCCACCCGTTTCTTCGAAACCCGGTGGCATAAAAATATGGCCGTACCCACCCATCCCAATTATCACATTTGCGACATATCATTTTCGGTCTAGCTGCACACCTGATGGCGTTTACAATCATCAGTCGGTAATCCAGTTTCACGTGCAAAGTGTGACTGACCTTTAGAATTCGGTGGAAACAACCATACCAAAAACCACGCTATGTAGTCGCTCACGTCATCGCATCGCCGATGAATTGATAATTACGCATTAGCTTGTGCATTTTAAGTTTTTCACATTTGTTTGATTTCTTGATAAAACCAAGATTTGGCAGCACATGAGAATCGTTTCCTAAGACGATTCTCAAATTTTGTCAAAATATGTTTTTGTAAAGAAATATCAATGTATTCGGGTTTTCTTTTCACATTTGTCCGATGTTCTTAATAAAACATGTTTTGACAACACATGAGAATTGTCTCCTTAGACGATTCTAATATTTTGTAAAAAGAATTGTCACATTTGTTTGATTTCTTAGACCTTACAAACAATTGACAAATTCAGAAATCCACAACTTAAATTGTGTTTCTCGAGTCGGGTTTTCATATGGTGCCGATGAAATACGATCGATTACACACCGTGAAAATCTTGTTGGAACGTAAATGTCAATTGTCCCGTAGGCCATTTCAGTTTACCGCGCGTTACGTCAGCTGTTATTCTAAGTACGTATGGTCGCTCCTAAGCATTTCTTTCCGTCGTTTATAAGGTATGTGTTGTGGCCTAGGGCTTAGAACACCGACTTCCAATCTGGAGGTTGTGGAACCGTTCGAACATCGCCTTGGGAATCAAACATACCTTCATAGTATGTCCATCCAATTTAATTTCACTTTTTCCTTCGTTTATATGCCGCGTAGAAACGATAATTAAGAACCTGAAATTCCATTTCCACCCCGTGAAGGAACATGCGTTTATTTCTCTAAAGTTAGGTGTTTTGGCCTGTCGACGCAGTGAGACGAAAACGTTAACATACATAAAATAAATCAATAACCATCGATCGCCGCAGAATATTTTCGCTAATTCGCTAATTACTTTCAAATTCGATTAAATTAATATAATCAGGGTCGTTGTAGATTGCGATATCACTTTCTTGCGATACACAAGTACTGTGTAACACAGTAGCTTCGAATCGCCAGACGCCCGCGGCGTTGTCGATCGATAAAGTGGTCAGTTTTGGGATTAAGTTTATGATAGTCCGGTTCCAAAAAAACGGGCTTGTGGTGGGACGTTCTAACAGAAAATAGTGACTTGCCCGGGACTAAATTCTAGCAGAGAGGCACTTGCCCGAGATTAAAACCGTCTTGTCCCGGGCGTCGGGCGTGCCAATTTGTACAGCCCTGACTATTATGTTAGATAACTCGTTCTTGCAAATTCCAACTGGAAACCTCATCACACAATTCATATATTACAATAAATAGACTTCTAAATGAAGCAACTAACAGTAGTAATAGAGTACTTATTGCTGGCGACTTCAATATGAAGGACATTGATTGGACACAATATACAACTTGTCATAGTGAAACTCACCATGAACATAAATTTATTGAGTGCATTCCGGACAATTTTCTATTTCAACATATTTCTGAGGTTACACGTGTTAGAGATAATCAATCTTCTCATATTCTTGATCTTGTACTAACAAATGATGAAAATGACATTGAAGAAATAAATATTTTGCCTTCCTTGGGTGTGAGCGATCATGTTACTATATTGTTTAGTTATTTGTGCTCTTTTAAGGAATATCACACAGGTGTTTCGAAACTTAAGTATGGTAGGTGTGACTATAAAGGTTTTTCTGACGAATGGAATAACATAGATTGGAATGAAGAATTTGGTGACTGCGACATAAATGGTATGTCGGATGTTTTTGCTAGCCGATATGAAGACTCTGTAACTAAACATGTACCAAAAGTAATACCTAGGAAAGGCTGTAAACCAAAACCACTCTGGATAACTAGTGACTCGTTGAAATGTATTAAAGACAAGAAACACGTGTGGTCCCGTTACCAAGCCACAAGATGTCCTGCGGATTTTGCAAGTTATAGTAGAATACGAAATGCTACAACTGAAAGTATTCGGAAAGCAAAACGAAACTACGAAAAGAGGATTGCAGCAAAGGCGAAGACAGAAAGTAAACATTTCTGGAAATATGTGAAAAGTAAGATAAAAACTGTATCTAATGTGACGAATCTTATCAAAGATGATGGGTCAATAACAAAGACTGAGCTGGAGAAAGCAGAAGTGTTGAATAGTTTCTTTGCCAGTGTTTTTACGCGAGAAAATAGTACAAATGTTCCTGACTTACCCGATCGTACCTTTAATGTTCCTCTTGAAAATATACAACCTGATGTAGATTGTGTTGTGAAAATCCTACTTGGACTAGATGGTGGTAAATCGATGGGTCCTGATGAGTTGAATCCATTATTATTAAAGACAATGGCTCAAGTATTTGCAACCCCGCTATTACTAATATTTCAAAAATCTATTGATTGTGGCAAGATACCTAAAGTATGGAAAGATGCTCGTGTCACTCCATTATTCAAGAAAGGAACCAAATCATCACCTGGTAATTACCGGCCTGTAAGCCTCACGTCTATAGTTTGCAAATGCCTGGAGAAATTAATACGTGCTGCTGTTATTGAACACCTGAATAGGAATAATCTCATATCTAGTGCACAGTCCGGATTTCGCTCGGGTCGTTCCTGTGTTCTTCAACTACTTGATGCAATGGGAGACTGGTCTACTTTTATTGAGAACAACAACTCTTGGGATACAGTGTATTTAGATTTCGCAATCGCGTTTGACAGTGTACCTCATCAACGTTTACTACTCAAACTTTCATCATACGGCATTAAAGGCAATATATTATCATGGATCTCAGACTTTCTATTGGAACGTCGACAATATGTAGCTGTTAAGGGATATTGTTCGTCATGGCAGGATGTTATAAGTGGTGTACCACAGGGCAGCGTCCTAGGACCTATACTGTTTATTATTTACATAAATGACCTACCTGAAATAGTTGATTGCACAGTTAAGATATTTGCTGATGATACTAAACTATATTCACAGGATAGTGATTATAACAAAATTCAACAGGACCTGGACTCCCTATGTAGTTGGGCAGATCTATGGCAACTAAGGTTTAATGTCAACAAATGCAAAGCCATTCATTATGGTACACATAATCAAGAACATCTGTACTCAATGAACTCTGTTAATCTGGAAACTGTGTCTGAAGAGAAGGATCTAGGTATAACATTCCAACAAAATCTGAAATTCAGCAGTCACATTGCCTCAAAAGTTAACAAAGCCAATAGCATGCTCTCATTAATTGTGCGTTCCTTCGATTACATTGAAAAGGACTCATTACTCATGCGCCCCGTGATCAACTGATCCTGAGAATAGTGCTGCAGTAGCCATTGCTTGTCGTAAAAGGCGACTAAACTGGCTTAACGATTGGGTTCATACTTTCCGGAACCCACTATACCGGATTTGGCCCTCATGTACATTTTTGGCTTTCTTGTATGTGAGAGTTGAGTCAGGCCATGCCCCATATATAAAGTAAGATTAGCGCTAATCCTATTACTTTTAGGGGATGGGATAAATGATGCTGGTGTGGCGAGGGCCTGGCACCAGATCAGGTTGTTCTAATTTCAGGACTGAATATATATTTTGATTGTAAATATTGAGTTCTGAAGTTGGGATTTACCCCCCTCGGACAGGTGGATACGGGACACGACCCTGTTGACCCGTCTGCGTGTAGACTCCCTGAGGCTTGTACCTCTATGTCAGAAAAGCGGACGTTAAACCCTATTCACTCACTCACTCATTACTCATGCTCTATAAAGCTATGGTAAGACCACATATTGAATATGGAAATATTATTTGGTACCCATTTTTGAGGAAGGACATAATTAGTGTGGAAAAAGTTCAGAAATGAGCAACCAAGATTGTACCTCAGCTGAAGGACCTTGAATATATAGACAGACTGAAAGAACTTAAACTACCAACATTAGCACATAGGAGAAGAAGAGGGGATATGATCCAGACTTTTAAGATTATTTGCGGTATAGAAGACATTCCATCTGACAGATTCTTTACAATATGCCAGTCGAGGACTCGTGGACATGATTATAAACTGGCCAAACCACGTTGTATAACATCATTTCGCCTACAACAGTTTTCACAGAGGATAATAAACGATTGGAACTCACTCCCAAAGTATGTTTTAAACTCAAATGACGCGAATGATTTCAAATCGAAATTCGACCAGTACTGGAACCACGATACTATATACCAATTTTAACCACGTTATATATGTTAATATACATACATATATACTACCAAATGTGACATTAAATACTACAAACCTGTACCCTAAATATTCTAATCAAACCATGCAAGAATACAAGATACATAGTATCCGAAGAATTACTGAAGAAAATGGGCTAAAAAAGGAGATTCCTCCTTACTTCAGAGCCCAGAAACCATCATAGAGGTATCATAGAGGTAAACCTAATTATATGTGACGCAGCCCAGACTATAGGTTACACGCGTGTATAAGTTTAGCATGTTCAGATTTCCCGTAGTTTTTCGCAATTCCATAAAGTAAATCTCGTTTGTCATAATTTAATTGTTGTTGTTATAGACAGAAACCACAGCTGGTGTGTAAATGGCGACGAAGCCGCCACCATACACGGCGGTCATACATCAGATAAATTTGTTGAGTTTTGGTTGGTCAAGTTGTCAGGTAATATTGGTCCATAGTGTCTGTGAACCATATCAACATGGCTCAAATCAAAATACAGGCATACATGAGAGTTTATAAGGCTGAAGAAAGAAGACAATGTTAGAGTGTTGAGGTGAAGTAAACAAAAATGAAATTGTCTGGTCTCCGAAAGCTAGCCATAATGATTGAAAATGGTCTAAGAAAACAAAAGATACAGTTTGAAAATCGGTCTAAACAAATTTCGACTTGTTTACGTCAGACCGACTTCAGGCGATATTTGTAACTCACGACGTCGCACCGTTGGCGCCATATTTCTACGACGTCATAGTCTCATTGACGTAATAGTATGCATATATAATTTGATACTTAGATGCTGTACTCCGATACATGGCGCAATACATACATGGAAACAAAATAAAGATGTCTATTTTGCAAAGCCTAATGCACATGCACAGACATATATAATACGAACAGAAACTACAGTAACTTGTTGTTGTTGTTGTTGTTGTTGTCGTTGAGCTTCCCGCGCTGATTTTTCGCGGCACCGTATTAAAATACGTTGTACAATGTCATGTAGTTGTGGTCTTAAAAGTATTAAAAACGTATTAAGAATATATTTAAAGTTTGTAAGATATTGTGCACGTAATTCTAAACAACTGTACATATATACACACATTTGCACTGGCTATGAGTTTTATCACAACTTTTTACATTTAAAATATTTAATTTCTCATATCTGTAGAACTGTAGGCATAGTAGGTATCATCATGTTGCTTGTAGGTATCATCATGTAGCTTATAGTGGTGGGTGAGCTGGTTTCCGTGGAGACGATTTATTCTTTCAGCGGATGTATCCTTTGGTCGCTCCATATATATTGGAAAGTTCGATGTTGCAGTCACTGGTCCCACATTTGTTACTACAGCATTTTATCTTGTTTATTTATCAATTAACCACTACAATTTAGATACCTAGCCTCTGTGTGCCTATAGTCTAAAGGAATGAACAGTTAAAAGCAATTAAGATATTTAGTTTAAGAGTAAAATACAATGTATGTTACATTGCAGTCGTTAGTCAACTTGTACATATTCACAGTGTTCCAGGCTTTACTGTAAAGTGTATAATATCGTAGTGTTAAAATATTGATAAAAAGCACCACAAGGTATTCTAGATCCTTGAATATCACATATTCCACCGCACATATCCGACCCATTAACCCCAATTAAGATTAAAATACGACGTATGTCACAGTGCAAGCAATTGTCACTAGTAACCATTCACCGCCATCCAGGCTTCATGATAAGTATGAGTCTACGATGTTAAGATATATATATTTAAGATCCCAGTATCGTATGTAGCATTTTCCATCACGTATATGCAACCAACTATCCCCGTTTCATTTACATTAAAACTCAATATAAGATATTTGTAGTTTATCCACTTAAATGTGCAGAGGCACAAGGTCGTCTATAATTAGGAGATATTTAAAACTAAAATAATTATGAATAACAAAATAAAAGAAACCCATCTTACATGAATATGGAGATGAATATTCATCTGTAGATAGCGCTGCATTATAATGCTGCTACCATAAGTGTTGCACTGTGTTACCATGGTTACCGTTAATCAGTCCCTAGCCAATGACAACACCTGATCCGCGAGAGTTTGGACTAAAAATCATATAAAATGTGTACGTGGTTGAAAGTTAACAGGATTACATGTATGTTATGAATGTCTAAGTCTAATAAGAGACAATAACCACCATAGATTGTAAGATACTGCATGGGGTTTGTTCCAGCCGCTGATATTTCGGTTCGATGTACTTGCAAACATCCAACATGGATTCCGAGAAAAGCGCTCATGTGAGACTCAATTGTTGATGCTTGTGGAAGACTTACAAAAATCTATATATCACACAAAAAAAAATCGACCTGATCCTTTTAGACTTTAGTAAAGCATTTGACAAAGTTAGCCATGAATAACTATTATATAAACTTCACTTATATGGAATTAGGGGGAATACACTTAAATGGATCAAATCATTCCTTGACAACAAACAGCAAGCAGTCAGTAGTTGTAAATGGGGCGCCATCAGACCCAATCCCGGTGTCATCTGGTGCCCCAACAGGGCTCTGTTCTCGGACCCATACTGTTTTTAATCTACATCAATACATAACTTGCCTGAACATGTAAAATCCACTGTCCGATTATTCGCAGATGACACCGCTATTTACCTCACTTTAGACACCCTAGGTCAATCTACAATATTGCAATATGACCTAGATAAACTACAAACTTGGAAAGCATGTGGGAAATAGAGGATATTCCATCGTACATTTTGAATAGCGGGAAATAATACACGAGTGTGCGTTGGCTTCCGCGTAACAACGAGTGAGCGTAGTGAACGAGTTGCTTGCACGGACGCCGACGGACCTGAGTGTATTATTTCCGCTATTCAAACATGTACGATGAAATATCCTATTTATTACACTTCCACGGCAGATACATATGCAAATTTTGTCTATGTTTTAGATTATAATCAATGAATTGTGATGTGCGCATGAATAGTTATACAATGACGTGTTTGCCAGTGTTTTGAAGTTACGTTGTGTGACGTCAAATGTGACGTCATGTAAACTTTTTGAAATCCAAATTACGCAGCTGTTTCTATGAACCAGATATATTTGAGTGCATGTTTGGATTAGTCGATTAGTTCTAGATTAGTCAAGACCCTTTCCAAATTTTCAATAACTTATTTTGACTGTAATGAAAATTATTGCATGGTATTTTGCATGGTAGCTCATGGTTTCCAAGCAAACTGGCGCGAAATTACGGGTGTTCTCTTCACGGTGTATTATGTGTAAGGAGTTGATATGTCCTGGAACAATCACATCACCCGAATCAGCAAAAAAGCAAACCAGACTCTAGGATTTCTCAAACGCAACATAAAAGTTAACTCTGACGAACTAAAATCAACAGCCTATAAGACCCTTGTCAGACCCCAGCTCGAATACTGTTCCTCCGTCTGGTCACCATATACAGATACTGCAATATACCAGCTCGAGTTCATCCAAAGGAGGGAAGCTCGCTGGACCATGCGCAACTATGACCGCACCTCTAGTGTTACTGAAATGCTGAAAGTCTTAGAGTGGCGGTCCCTCGCACTCAGATTCATAGACAACCGATTGTCTATGCTGTACAAAATCACAAATGACCTTGTTGCCATGCCTAGCCATTCATATATACATGTATCCATAAATCCCAGGCAAATGCGAAATTCTCATCCTCTTCTATCCCGCTTAGCAACCGTGCCACGAAAGACTATTATAAATGTTCCTTCTTTCCTCATACAATATCAGTATGGAACTTCCTCCCAATAGGGGTTCCAACATTACCCTCAATAAAACAGTTCAACCTGGCTATCTGCCAGATTGACCACTGTCCCTCACCCTAGGTTCTCAGCTCTGTTTTAACTTGTATCTAATTAACCCTCTACTTTACATACTTCGTGTCTTTTACTGCAACTTTTACTCTACTATAACTCCTTTGTCAGATTGATGCATGCCTGTCTACGTCCCCACCTGTGTGTTTGACAGTATAGGAAGATAGATAGATAGATAATTACTGCAAAATAATATATTAGACGTGCCGGTCATTATCGAGTTTTACTCTAAATTGCCTAATTGACGAACCGGACGCATAGTTGACGAAACCTCTCAGTTGACGAAACCTCCAGTTGACGGAACCTCTGACACCCTTATAACATTACACCAGAGACATATACAAAGATGTGTAATTAACTCCTTACGTTCTTCAAATTTAAGCGAGACACTGGGACAATTGTTCACCAGCCTATCACGGCTAAACTTGCACAAGAGTTCTCACGCTACTTTTTTTTATTTCTTGCTATATTTGGATGTTTTCAGTTGTAGTAACAAGATCAAGTAACATTTTTCGATAGGATAGACTACTTTTAAGCAAGACAACTTGTACATTTTCTGTGTCATATATTGAATAGTATAACACCATTAGTATTATATTTTAGCTGTTTTCGCTAAACAAATAGCCAGTCACTGTTAACTTGCGCCAGAGTTCTCACTCTACTATTTTTTTTATTTCTTGCTGTATTTAGTCAGGGACCATACATACAAGCATCTTCGTCCCAGAGTTAGGTAATTCCTTTTGTAATTACAAGATTAAACGTTTTCTGGTCGGATAGACTACTTTTAAGCAAGAAATATGCACATATTCTGTTTTATATCCTCATTATTAATACATCATTAATATTACAATTTAGACATTTTCGAATTATCGAATAGGCGCGAATTCGCTATACATCGCTTAATCCTGAAAAATAGCGACACGAACATGTGTCAACTGGTAATTCATTTGTAGGATAACGAGCCGCGCATGCGTCAACTTATTACGCCCAAGTAAACATAACACCATGATTTCCGAGAAAATGTCGGTATGGAAGGTATTCGAGCCAATTCCCACCCTTAAATATAAGCCGAATCGAATCGAGAAAACGCAATGTTTCGCATCTTTCCAACAAAAAAAAATCCCTGATTACATACATGCAATTAAATTTGCAGTATTTTTTTCTAAACACACCAGCTAGTACACTTATAAATTACACCAAGCTACCATCAACTGTACGTGATACTTAAATAAAAGTAAACAGTTAAATGTAATAAGGCTAACTATTCTAAAACGTTGGATCCAATACATGTATATCTTTAAACGCTTTGATATTTATTTCAAAGACATAGCCTGCATGCAAACTGAATATGCATATTCATATTGTAACTTCTGCTCATCAGAGACATAAATTATATACTTACATCATTGTGCTCATATCTATTTTTATTATGATTATTATTTTGTTGGCTAATGCAGAAAATTACAAATGAATGCGTCATATGCATAATACATGTAATGACATGATAATCATTAAAACACATTTAAACTACTTAATCACATAGTTATCTAATAGTTTTAGAGAGTCCTATGGTGTCCTGTGGTGTCTTAGGACCCCCTTCCAGTGTATGCGATTTACTTTGTTTAATAACAAAGCTGCGTATGATTGACTGTATATATATTTTCTTTAACACGTAATAAATAATGCATATAGCATGGAATTCGAACTCAGTGCTGGCATGCGCACGGGTATGGAAAGACTATACATGCTTGTAGCGGGAAAGAACACCTGTAGGGGGGGGGGGCAACAAATGCCCGCATCAGAGTATATATGTCCGAATTGGCCTGCAAAGTGGCACTAAAGTCTACAATGAAACCCTAGTTAGAAAAGAGTGCAGATGGTATCTTCCGAGACTGAAGGATGATGATGGTGGTGGCGGCGGCCGCGACGATGATGATGACGATGGATCATCGGCCGTTCGCTTAAGGGCGACAGGTGACTATTCAGACGTCGACGGACAGTAACGAACACGGCAGGCAGCATCACGCAGGGTTGGCTGACCACCAGGTCAGACTGTACTTCAGACGGATATATAATGAGAAATAAGTTTAATGTGTGAAACAATCAAATAGTTTTATAATTATCAAGGACATTCACATTTGAAGGTGACAATATCAATCCATGGTTGATATAGTGACCATATCTTTGTTAAGCAATCAAATCCTTTTTAAAATATAGGATTATATAATTAAACTATAGGATTAAAATATACTGTGTATAGTAAAAATCAATGAAAATATATTTAAAGGTACATGTCCATCCTTTAGGCACAAACTGTTCTTTATACGAGAGACATCATCTGAGACAGTTTCTGGCAAAATAAGCCTTCATTCACCATACCCCACATATGTATATATGGCATTATTATACATTTTTTTTATTATCCGACGTAAATTTCCACATTTATATCAGGGGTGATAACCGTGTTTATTACACTCTTGCGAGTTATTTGCATGGGTTTCGCTGTGACAGAAAACCCGTAATCAACTACTTACAAATAATACACAGTGATGAGAACACCCGTAATTGCGCACGTATTTTCTTGGAAACCACGAGCTATATACAATGCAAAATATGTATTTTGTATTACAGTCAAAATAAGTTATTTAAAAGCTTGGGGAGCGTCTCGACTAATCTACAATGCTAATGTGACTGAACACATTCCAAACATGCACTAAAATATATCAAGTTCAAAGAAACCGCTGCGTAATTTGTATTTCAAAAAGTGACGTCAAAACGCGGGAAGCTTGTCGTTGTGTAACTATTCATCCGCACAGCGCAATTCATTGATTATAATCACAAAAATAGACTATCTGTGAATTAATATCCCCCGTGGAAGTGTAATAAATAGAATATTCCACCGTACATGTTTGAATATCGGAAATAATACACTCGTGTCGTCGGCGTCCGTGCACGCAACTCGTTCGCTACGTTCACTCGTTGCTTACGCGGAAGCCGACGCACACTCGTGTATTATTTCCCGTTATTCAAAATCTACGATGGAATATATCCTCTATGTCCTTACAATGTTTACGGATGTTACTATATAATGTGACGCATTTAATTAGTATAAATAATTATAAATTATAAATAGCATGCCTTATTTGCATATGAAAATAGCCTGATACCACCGCGAGTCACTATCAGAACAATACATATTACAAAATGATTATAGATCTGTATAGCAGGCACTCGTAATTTTTAGAACTGGTTGAATAGTGACACAAGTATACACTTATTTAATTCCTATAAAGAACATTTTGTGCCTATATACATAGTGGGAATCATCATCAATGTACATGTACCTTTAAATGATCGAATATATAGGTGATAAATATATACCAACCGTATTTACAATCAATATGTTTGATCATTTACAAAATAGTTTAACATTTATTTAATAATCGAATGCAACTATGCGATATTCAAATGGAAATGCATGCACTGCTTGAACAGATACACAACTCTACTGCTATAGTTATATATATGCAGCATCTCAACCAATTGCATGCATACATGCATTATAGTGCCGATATTTTGTTACATGTATATTTATTTACGATCTAGTTCGGTTTGTACATGTGAATGTTGTGTTGCAGAACCACTACATGCCATCCCGTACATGCATAAGACACGACAGAGACATAGAGAACTTAAACTCCTTGGACACGTATACTCGAGATTCCAGTTTGAAAAGCAAATAGTTATTTTGCTATGATGGCATGGTGTACATATTGTATTTAAACGCTATTTATTTAAAACAAAATAGTGTTGTATATACTCTGTACATGTTAATTATCAAGTGTCCCATTCCTAATTAAAATATTATTTCTTAATTTTCTTTAGTAATATAATGTAGAATAGTGCCTAGAAGAAGTACACAATGGTTATTTGAAAATGAACATTTCCTTTCCAGATCCAGAGTGAAACTGCAGATCAAGTAATCAATGCAAAATAAAGTTTTCTTTTTAGGCGATAAAACCCGACATTGAATTGATGTCTGATCCAGACGTTGAACTGTAGCCGATTTCATCAAAATTGCAAAGTATACTTTCCTAGCAAAGTATACTTTGAGGGAGCAATCATTGATTTTTCCGAAATGCATTATTTCATGCAGAACTAACGATTGTGTATATTTGATGATTAAAACTATGCAGAATTATTATACTGAATTTATTACATTATCATAGCCGAAATGGCTGTGATAATGTAATAAATTCAGTATAATAAAAATTAATAAATTTATTCTAAAATTGAAAATTTCTCCCTCAAAGTATACTTTGCTAGGAAAGTATACTTTGCAATGTTGATGAAATAGGCCCCAGGGTCAGAACCAGACGTTGGATAAAGGTCGTTTTCTGACGTCGGATAGACGCTGGATTATATTTGAAAATGAAAGTTGTTTAGACGTCGGAATCCGACGTTGAAATGACGTCAGAATTAGACGTATATCCAACGTCGGAGTCTGACGTCATATTTTTACGTCTAAAAAACTTTCATTTTCGAACATAATCCGACGTCTATCTGACGTCGTGTGCCCACTGGGCATGACCTTGCTGTTGAACGGACGCAAATCTCCATTCAATTATTGATTTTGCTGATTAATCAGACTGTCTGGATCAAGCAAAACATTTTTTAAATTATGTTAATGTGATAACTAGTACGTGAGTGACACATGACAAAATGGGGTTTGTATATTAATTACCAGTGCAATTCCTGATCACGCGGACGCACACGTACGCTACTTAAATTGATACTTCTTATTGGAGGCAGTAGTATAGAGGGAGTCAAAATGATACCACCTAACGGTGGCATCATTTCTCCACCCTCTATACTACTCCACCACCCCCCGAAAAATCAAAAATTGGTTAACGAGGAAATTGTCTCCCACCAACCACGAAATATTCAAAATTGGTGTCATAAATACATCATGTTTTTTTCACGTCCAATTGAACAGATAAAACAATAGTCTTAAAAAGGATTTATTTTTGACACCAATTTATGAATTTATTCTAATAAGTTTCCGATTTAAAATGCGTCCTCGCGCAATCAGTCTATTCCAACACCATATTTTCCTCCTCCGATATAGCTAATTGATTCCGTAGATCAGCAATTAATTCTACCAGCTCTAGTCTACCACGTTCACCTGTAGCCACAGGGCAGCGTAGTTGCTTATGTCTACAAAGAGTTTGGGCACTAACGAATTTACAAGGGCATCTGGGGCATTGAAATTGCGGGGGGGACACAAGGAAACTTTCTACGTCTCGCTAGATGCCTTCGTAGATAGTCTTTACGCGTAAACGTCTTACAACAAGTCTCACACTCCATTATATATATATAGTTTATGTTTATATTCAATTGGTCGTAAAAAAAACATAATGTTTTCAAGACCAATTGAACAGATAAAATTTCATAGGTTATACAAAAGTATATTACAGAAAATATGATAACGTCAGAAACTAGAGCAGAAATAGAAAGTTTGAGAAGAAAAGCCGAATCTCTAGGGATTACTTATAGTAAACGGTTGAGAGTTAGGGGGTTGACAAAGTTGATAATGCCACAAAGAATGAGGCGTTTACAGAAAATATGATAACGTCAGAAACTAGAGCAGAAATAGAAAGTTTGAGAAGAGAAGCCGAATCTCTAGGGATTACTTATAGTAAACGGTTGAGAGTTAGGGGGTTGACAAAGCTGATAAATGCCACAAAGAATGAGGCGTTTATGAAGCGGTTTACCCGCGCCTATAAAAGAGGGGCATTTAATGATATATCCAAAGCGGAGGAAGTTGGTAACAGACAATTCAAAAAGAAAGTATTGCGGGGTTAAGGGCTAGTGTAATCAAACCTTCAAGCACAAATAATTTGTCCCAAATTAGACGCCAAATAATAATAAGAAAAAATCTATCGTTAGCGCGATAGTGGAAAAAAGGTGAAGAAATATTGGGGGCTCACGATGAAACATTGGAAAAGGTAGAAAATGGAAGACGGGTAGTTACATTATCCTTTCATAAAAACATTAACATTAACGAGTCTGAACGCATGTCCGATAAACTCGCTCCGTATCTAACAACCAATTTTTATTTGAGATATTCATATTCTTACAAGCTAGAACATATGGAGGAAATTAAAAATGGAAAACCTAAAACTATAATATTTCACAAAAATCTCGGTGGTAGCGAACCACTATCATCAATGAAAACCGTTAAAAAATGGCTGTCAGATAAGGAGCAAACACGAATAATTCCGTCCGATAAAATAGACAGACCGAATACAAAGTGGAAGTTTGTAAGATGGGTAGAGGTTTTCGTAAAGCTAATACAGGGTAGTAGGGGAATAGATTTGGGACTACAATCCAAAGAAGCGGCAGGAGGAGAACTTCCAGAATGGCTGAAGAATAAAAAAGGTATGTATTCATTAGATAAGTATAATGACGACCTTTGTCTGTTCAGGTGTCTAGCTATGCATATGACAGATAAAAGACCCGACAGATGTACAGAAAAGGCGAAAGAACTTAGTAAGCAATATTTTGGTAGTAATGTGGTTTCACCAATTCCTTTTTCAGATCTGAAAAAGGTTGAAGAGTTTTTTAAAATCGGTATAGAAGTATATCAACCCACCGAATGTAATGTATGGTGGTTGAAAAGGTACCAGCACACTATAAGGCAATAGGTAATAAACCAATGACAATAGGACTGTTTAATAATCACGCATTTCTGATAAAAAACTTAAAAACCTATCTAAAATTTACGCCTGCGATAATTGCAAACAGAAATTCACGAAAGCGAGTAATATGAAGAGACACGGACCAAAATGTATGAAAGGTGAGACAAAAATAGTATGTGATGGTAATTATTTAGAGCGCCCGCGTTCGTCGTTCGAGAAAGCGTTTTACCCAAAAGGTTCTAACAGTTATGGGGCGATCGATTGGATGTATTCTGTGGAAAAGCGGGAGGGAATTCACATTCACCACGAACAGTGCGGACACGGAGGTGAAAGATGGATTTTAGGAGCTCCGGTAGATGGATACTGTCCAGAAACCAATACCGTATATCAATATCACGGCTGTTACTGGCACGGGTGTGAGATTCATGCAAAGCATAAAAAAGAAGAACGCGCATCCACAATGAGAAGAGATAAAGTTATTAGAAAAAGCAAAGAATTCAACCTAGTAGTTATGTGGGAATGCGAATTCCAAAGAACGGGTAAAGATATAAAGATCGGTTGTGACACTACTCTTTATCCATATCAGATAGTATACGATTTTGAGGCGTATCTCCAGCCAGAAGTTGAAACTACCGGTAATAGTTTAGAGTACGAAGCTGAGCACGTTCCGGCAAGCGTTAGTATAGGAGATAATTTCTCAGGAACAGTAACTCATATTTGTGATAAAGATCCCGCAAAACAGTTATAGAAAAAATTCGTAGAAGATTTGAAAGTCAGGGGAAAAGCTATAAGAGAAGAAGTGTGGTCAAGATATAAGTTTAATACGGAATATTTACGTAAAAACCAAATCGCCAAGATCGAACAGTGGATAGAGCAAGTACCGGTTATAGGTTTTAACAGCAGTAAGTACGATATAAACTTAATAAAGAAATACCTAGTAGGCGAACTGACATCAACAACAAAGAAAGTAATGGTCGGAAAACGTGCAAACTCAACAATATTTCTATTTACTCCAGAATTTAGATTTCTTGATGTAATACTTTATCTAGGACCTGGTGTAAGTTATGATAGTTGGATAAAAGCCTACGACTGCAAAGGACAGAAATCTTTCTTTCCTTATGAGTGGTTCGATTCTCCAGACAAACTGGATTACCCAGGACTACCCGATATAGAGAATTGGTATTCCAAACTATCTGGGAAAATGTTAATAGATGAAACAGAATTAAGTAAATGTCGTAGAATTTTCGAAGAAAATAATATGAAAACTTTCAGAGATTGGTTGAAAAAATATTATAACGATTTAGATGTAGCACCGTTCCTAGAAGCGGTGGAAAAAATGTGTGAATTTTATAAACACAGAGGTGTGGATATTTTCAAAGATGCGGTAACACTACCTGGAGTAGCTATACAATATTTATTGAGAGGAACCATTAAAGAACAAAAATCTTCAAAGACGATTATACCGGAGGATGCTCTATAGCACCAAAAGAAGAAACATACGAAATGATGAAGGACGCTCTAGTTGGTGGTCCATCAATAGTATTTACACGCTATGCAGAAGCCGGTGTTTCCAATATTAGATCAAATGAAAGTAACAAACCTTGCAAGGCTGTTTTGGGGTACGATGCAAACGCGTTATATTTATCTACGTTAAATAAAGAGATGCCGTGTGGGAGAGAAACTATACACCATATAGATACCCCACATAACCCTAAATTTATTAAAAAGTTTTGTAAAAGAGTTTTATCTGGAGACTGGTTTGGGTTTGCGGAGGTGGATATAGAAGTTCCACACAACTTAAAACATAAGTTTTCTGAAATGTCCCCAATATTTATAAACAGAGAAGTAGAGGTTGATGAAGTTCCCACACACATGTTAAAATATTTGGAAGATACTGGAAGAACTAGAGGAAATGGAAGAAAATTGGTGGGATCTATGACCGCCACTAAAGTATTGCTGTACGCGCCACTGTTGAAATGGTATTTAAAACACGGCCTAGAAATAACGGGAGTTCATCGTGTTATAGATTATATTAGTGGTAAACCCTTCGAATGGTTCGCAAAAGAAGTTACAGCCGCAAGACGAACAGGCGATGTAGAACCAAATAAGAAACCAGTAGCGGATATAATGAAATTATTAGGCAATTCGTGTTGTGGAAAAATGATAGAGGCAACGGAGAGACATTTAAATACGACATACACAAGACGAAAACTGTGTTGACAAAGCGTTAAGATCTGCATTCTTTGATGATTTGGAAGAGATAGGATATGCGTACGAAATATCTTCAAGAAAACCCAGGTGTGCGCGAAATAAAGAGACCATTCCATTGTGGAATAGCGGTTTATCAACTAGCTAAATTGAGAATGTTGGAATTTTACTACGAATTTCTAGATAAATACATAAAAAGAGAAGACTTTGAATTAATACAGATGGATACAGATAGTATGTATATAGGAGTTAGTGGAAAAACGATAGAGGAATTGATTAGACCTAACTTACTAGACGAGTTTGAAAAAGAAAAAAATAAATGGTTGGCTTGGGATAAATGGAGCGAAAGAGAGCCCGGACTTTTCAAAATGGAATTTAGCGGGGATAGGGCGATAGCGTTATCTAGTAAGTGTTATTTTGTAGAAAAAATTAATTTCACTAAAGATAATTTGGAACAAATTAAAATTAATAAAAACTCTGCGAAAGGAATGTCCAAGAGAACTAACAATTTAAATTGGGATAGATATAAACGAGTACTAAGTGAAACTACAGAAGATGGAAAACACATTATAGATGTAGCACAAAATAGAGGATTTAAAATGAAAGACGGCGTTATGAAAACGTACTGTCAACAAAAATTAGGACTCTCGGCATACTACGATAAAAGACGCGTGTTACCAGACGGAATACATACCGAACATCTCTAAAGAATCTTACGATCCGGGGGTA
The DNA here is from genome assembly GCA_029237695.1 of Conchocele bisecta. Lineage (NCBI taxonomy): Eukaryota > Metazoa > Mollusca > Bivalvia > Lucinida > Thyasiridae > Conchocele > Conchocele bisecta. The sequence goes on from CM055268.1 coordinate 61,213,993, forward strand.
GCTGGGTGTCAGAAGGCACCATAAGAAGTTCTTCGCGAACAAAACCGCGAGATGGACCATCAGTCAAATAATAGAGCACGGGCTCATCAGGTTTGGTAATAGAGCGACCAGATGATATACATTCATTGACCACACTGGATCAGTCGCGCGGCGGCTGCCACCTTCGAGCTCTCCCGGTTGATAGAGGTACCGGACGTCAATATCTGATGGAAGTCGCTGCTCCTCTAAACCAACGGGTCGCCCGCGCGAGACGGCAGAGGGCTTGCTCGTCACCCTTTTAAACTTGATAGCATCTACAGACTTCTTACCTATCAATCTGGTCACCTCTCCGTTCAGTGTGGAGACCACGGCGGGCAGTCTGGCCACCCACTCGGTCGATCGCGAATGAGGGGTCTACAAGTTCTTTAGCGTATTGGTGTCCGAACAGTCTCTCAGCCAGGGTTCGATTGAAGCGTTCCACGATCCCTGGTCCCGGTGGATGTTGACGCGGCCGCGTCTGATAGAAACTTTATGCTTAGACAATAGATGAGAGACCGCGCCCATGAACTCGCGGCCGGGATCGACCTGGAGAAGATTCGGCCATTTGAGAGGCTCCTCTTATATATTCGGGAAAGAGCCTCGGCCACTTCCTTAGACTCTTTAGTGGCCAACGGCTCAGCCCCTTGTAACGACTCGCTACGTCAACGATTGTCAGTGCGTACTTGTACGTTTTGCGACCGACGCGATCGTGAGGGAGAAACAGGAGATCCGCTTGGTGAACTTGGTTCGGCACCGGAACGTCGAATTTTGGGCGCGGAATATTGTGAGGCGCGGGTAAATAGATCTGCCAGATGGCCTGCTTCTTGAGCCATTCCTTGACAGCGTTTTCTGAAACCTTGGTCGCCGCCGCGAGGTTCTTGATGGCCGCGAGTCCCTTCCAGTAGCCGCGTGGACTATAGTATGTATTCGACAGCTTGCGCGTTAGTTTGGTATCAAGTTTGCGCGTGTTCATCGTATGCGAAGTATTCTAATATATCGGACAATCTCCAACATGCCCTCGCCAGTTCGTCCGGTAATAATAAACCTTTGTTGGAAGTACAATTGCGATTGTCGCTGCAGCCCCAATCGCGTTTGGGTTGGAACAGGAGAGGGGAATCTAATTCATCCAATCTCCCAGGATTGGTGGAGGAATCTAACATCCGCTTTGCGAAAAGGGTGGCCGCTTTTTCGTCCTCGAGACAATCTCGGGCCAGACGAATCATACTCTTTGCACCAGGTAAACGATGTTTTTGGGCAGTGTAGCCTACATCAATCATAGCGTTATAAAGTTCGTCAACTAACATCGTTCTTCTATATATA